>VAFG01000221.1:144609-200440 GCA_013461545.1 Syncephalastrum contaminatum
AAAAAGTACTGTACTGCCTGGAAGAAAGGTCTGGAGCTATGGCCTAGATTTCTATGCCTATTGACCATGATTTTTAAAGGCTCCATGTACAGCCCTACAGTGTCCCCTGCGTTACGTACGTCTGTTTGGTTTTTTTTATTGAACACTGGGCAGATGTCTCAATTCTGACATTCCTTCCGTCGTGTCAGTGTGTTCTTTCAATCTACATCGCACATGGACCGTGATACATATATGCTCTATATGGTTCATGTGACGAGGTGCGCGACCGGTCTCACCCTGCATCTTTATTATTATCCCTTATATATTCCTTTAATTTCCAATCTGCCAAAAGGTAGTATCTGTATGCTCTTGTACAGTATGTGATGATGCAATGGATGCCGTCGCTATGTCTTTGTGTCCCAAAATCATATCTTTGTTCTATATATGTACGTGATAACGGGGTATTCGGGTGGCGTTTGTGTAAAGCAAAATGAAGTCCAATCATTGAAAACCTTTTTTTGTTTGTCATGCATGTACTGGCATAGATGAACATTCTTTCCCTTATGAAGCAAACACACACGTACAGAGAGGGTCCATGATGACGCTCTCTTTATTAGGAGCACATGTTTCAGAATTCGTGTGTAAACTGACAGACGATGCGATCGCCCATACGGGCGTCGGATGTATGTGTACTATGCATATCAAGTTATATGACTGAACGAAATCCTGCGGAAGAAGTCTTTATTTCCATATCCTACATACATTCAGGTATATGGAAACACGGCGGTCTGAACGATGGTATATATATGCAAACAGTGTTGCTACTGCTATGTCACAGAGTTCTACCGTGGGGGAGAGGTCCAAGTTTGGCGGCGGGAGCTGATCTTCCACTCTTCTCGTGTGCGATCTGTGCTCCGCGACCTTGCAGGCAGAGGTGAGGGCCGTGAGGCTGGGAGGACGACTTGGGTTCGTCCATGCCTCTGATGCGCCTTGGCAACCGCCGCACGCTCCTCCTGCTGCATCTGCTGGGCGAGTGCTTGGTCTTCCTGGATTTGCTGCTGTCGACGCCAGATTTCTTGCAAATCGATGTCAATCCAGCTACCGTCGTCGCCGCCGTTGTTATCGTCCTCAGCGTCGTCCTGCTCAGTATCGATCTCTTTGTTGCTATTCTCTTCAGAGTTTACGCCAGCACCCGCTTCTTCGTTGAATCGGCTGACCGTACTGAGGACCGAGAACTGGTCGCTGTCTTTGTTGTTGGATATGCTTCCTGCCACGGATTCGTCGTCGCGCCATTGGCGCATTAAGAGACTACGCCATTCAGAGGTCGCGTCGATGGGCCATTCGTCGGCATCCAAATCCCTGTTGCGCTCGAGAAGCGAGATCACATCCATATCTTGTTCGTCGTCGTATTCCTCTTGGCCATTTTCTGATGAATCATAATCAGACCAGGCAATACCGCGCACCAGGAGCGTGCAATAGACGATAAAGCCAGCAAGGAAAATATACGGTTCCAGAGATTGCATGGCCCATGCTGCCTGATAAAATTCGTAGCCAAACACGCCAAGGATGGTAAGGCCTAGAGATGCGAGCACGGCTGAGACAGCGATGGGCCTTTCTGCCTTTCTTTCAGATATAACTTGAAAATATGAGTGAGTCTAGTGTGATATATTTTTAGGTGGATGCATACCTTTTGATGATGATAGTGTATTGGACAATATATCTTGGGCAAGCACATGATTCGGCGCGGGTTCATAGTTTTGGTGATATTCTTCAGATGTATGATCCGAAGATGTAACTGTATCATGTTGTAACAGTGGTGAGGCAGCACGTGGGGTTGAAGCACCACTGACAGGGCTGGCATCTGCGGTGTTGGAGGTGTCTTTCGTAGGGGTATGTACATCTGTGCCTGAATCAGCGCGTTCGTGCGGATAGCTACTACTGCTATTATTGGCGACTTGGTGCAAGAGAGGCTCGCTCCGGGAAGGACGAGGTGGCGCATGCAGACTGGCCACAGATGACTTGTTGGATGCAGCGAGACGACTGAGACGGCTGCTGCTGGCGGTGGCATGAATGGGCTGAGGAGCGTGGAGGGCAGGCGCTGGAAGCCAGGATGGCAGTGGGGGCACAGGCGGGATCGTGTTACCGTCATCCTGTGCTTCTCCTTCGGAAGTGCTTAATATGGCTAACTGTGGCTGATAATAGTACGACGACGGTGACATTGATGTTGGTGTTGAAGGTGACGACCGAGGCTGAGGCGTCTCCTGCTGCTGCTGCTGTTGTTGTTGTTGTTGTTGCTGTCGCTGCTTCCGAGTAGACAAGCTAAGCAACTGCATTGTGAACAGGGCTTGGAACTCGATCAGGAACTCGAGGACACGTTGGGCGATTCGACAGTGAACAGGCGAGGTTTGTGAAGGATGATTGAGAATGCCGGGAGCAAAGACGATGGCAAGATTGGTAGCATCCATCTTATTTTCCGAGCTATGAGAAGCAAAGAGACTTAGAAGGTCGAGAAGGTAGAGGAGGAGATGCTGGTGTGGTATAGGCAAGTGCTGTATCAGTTGCTGATATGCACGGACCTTTTGTTCTGTCGTTCGATGATGCTTGTCACCTGTCCATACGCTTCTGTTAATTGGGTTTCTTCTCCTCTTGTTTAAATACTTGCTCATCACATCACGAAAGCGCTCGTACATAGGATAGGGTATCACCGGTTCAGGCATCTTGTTGAGATAGCGTCGTAAGGCACTGGCTGCGTCGTGTACGGTGTAGCCCACCCAGTTGAGATGCAGCCCATACGACCCATTTGGATCATCAAATACACTTTGAAGGATATTGACTCGTTTCATACTACCCGAGATCCGAAAAATGCCCTCCGTTTCCAATGCTACATGAATATACTCTATTAAGCAAGCAGACATAAGGCTGAACCCGTAACACTAGACCTTGGCTTTTCAGGTAGGAGCCGCATTTGGCCACCACGAGTGGAACGATACCCGCCCGACGGTGCTTCACTGCATCCTCGTCCACATACCCAACCGTGGACCGAGCATAGCATATTGATTCGCAAAGAGGGACTCCATAGACGACTGCACCTCAACGGTTTAATTTCGGTTGCTAGCGACCTGCAAAACGCTTACCAGGGCTCTTTGTTTTATCAATGGTCCGTGGAAATGGTGATACCTTCCTTGGTGATGGTGCAGGGGATGATGCAATTCTTTTGAGCCAGCTTCCGAAGCTACGTGACCTCCGTATTTCGTCCATAATTAAGTAGTATGAGCGAGAAGAAAAAATAAAAGAAAAAGGGACGATTCATTGCAATCGTCTGCGCGGAAGATTGCATTTTCGTTTCTGTGCAACGCACTGACTTCATGTGACTCCCAAATACGATCCATATTTCTGTGTGCCATACTTGAGGATAACGCTGTTGCTCGAATCTTTAAACAATGGGTTTTGTACACTTTATCCGTTATGTGCAGAACGCGTTTTTTTGTCCTGAAATAAAAAGCCAGGTCATTAAACGCGATCTGTAACCTTTTTTTTTTTCTTACAATGAAGAACTTGTTCGTTATGTTCTCGTGGCGAGTTATTATGTCTCACTTGCCCAATATCGGTCAACGTGTAACAAACATAACATTATACCTATTGATGTGACGAGAGCTTCGGCGCAAGCAGTGGTAGCAGCAGGTTAGCTTACATACGCCCATTTAAATTTTACCACTTCTATCAGTTTTTTAAATGGTGAAGGACAAGCGGTTTAGGACTGAGTTGAACTGCACAATCGGCGAAAATTCCAGAGGCCCATGATGACTAGCAATGAAAATTCACCTTGTATAGATTTGCCGCCTAACATAACAAGGCGTTCTTACAGAAGCATAAGGCCTTATATACAAATCTCCATCCACACCAAAATCACTCCACTTGTTCCATATATATACCCTTGTTGCGCGTAGCCAACTAGCACAGGAAACAAAACGTATTTTGGTCCAAATTCAATTTATTAAATAGTATCATTCACAAACACATCGTCCATTACGTATACAGGGCAGGACCTACTTTTCAAAGAAATAGTTTGTTAGCAACACTATTTCTAGTAGGCGTTTTGCGCAGAGAGTTGAATTAGAGGGACCGTTTGTCGTTTCAGTGAGCAAATCAGAGTTGGTAAGAAACACGGATGATTCTTCTCCAAGTAAAAAAAAGCTTCATCATGTAGAAAACGGCTTCCTCAACCCACTCTGTTATAACATACCTGCACTTTGAACAAGTGAAAGGAAAGGTATAAAGTAAAAGAGGTTTGTAAAAGGAAAGGGTGTGCTCGTCAAAAAATTTTTTTTCCCCTTTTTTGAATTGGGTTGAATTGAAGTCCAGCCGTAAAAGTTATACCTCCCGCTTGCTTGTCACATAATCGCAGATCCATATCTTTCAAGATCATGAACGATAGGGCAGAATGACTACCTGAAGAAAATTATCTCCCAACCTTTTAAACTCGGTATATAGCCACCGTTTGAGATGAATATAGTCATTTTATGCACTTTGCGGGTTTAGACAGGGATAGTGGAGAACTCCAACTTGATACGAATTTGACCACTCCCAGGGGGCGATAAAGGAAGCCATTGCTCGGATGAGGTCTTTTCTGACGGCTGGACAAGATCCCAAATGTTACAATGAGAAACACCAAGAGTCACTGCCTTCTTTACGCGGTTGTAGTCCTTGACCTTAAGTACGAGTGCGACAGGTTCTCCCGAGACGGCATGCGTAAAGGACTCTTCCCACGTGGGTGCCAGCGTCTTAAATATCGTCTTGGTACGGTATATGGAATGCTTGCCCAAGCGCACTTTGACGTATGGGTCGCTGGTGCCGCTCTTATCAACACCGGGTAGCCCTCGTGCATCGATGATGGATACCGTCACCTCGCCAGGAACGCCCGTATTATCGCTCAGCGGACCCTGGTTGCCTTCCAAAGAAGATGCGATCGTGGATGCGCCATCCAAGCTCGCTCGCTGAGGTGTAAATGAGACAGAGCCAGCCTCGGACGCAGTCCGGCTATGCATTGACTGCTCGTGGATTAAACTGGAGGAGGAAGTGGAAGTCGTGGGCTGAATATCTGACAGCTGGCTCTTTTGTTCCAGGCTAGACATGGTCATGCTAGTGTACATGCGTGTCGTGGATCCAAGCACGGTGCTCTGCGTCTTGCGTTTGGAGAGAAGCTGCGGTTGCCAGAGGAAGCGTACACGCACCGTGCCGGAGACGCCAGCGACTCCGTCCAGCGGAATTTCCACGTCGCGCGCTGCAAAGCTTTCTACCATGTCTCCTCTCAGCGTGATACCACCCGAACCTACAGGGTCATATGTAAGTACTTGAGACATGGAAGCCATAGCTTTATAATACCGATGGGTTCATGTCCTTGAATCTGATTCCAGTCGAAAACTTCGATACGGAAGCTCGCTGTCACACGCGATTGCTAGGGTTCAATGCGCATGTGGGTTAGGGTACCTATTGTGCGTTTCATTTCTAGTACTTACAACAGGCACGGTGAACTGCTCGTGCTTCCATACAGGGTTCAGTGATTTTTTCACCACACCACTCTTATGTACACGATCACCGTTGACCGTAAAAACGACATACGGATCGCTTGTACCTGTTAACATACGTAGGCCATGAGCCGAGAGGGATAAACCAGAAGCAAGGGAGTCGATCTTTACCACTTTTATCGGCAGCCTTCAAGTTGACAGCCCTCAGGAGTGTTACCGTCAGATGACCCTGGTCTACAGAGAAATAGGTCTGAGTTGATCATACCAACACGACATTCCCAAGCAACTTACTATCGATGCTTTCGTCTGGATTCAGCTGGTAGTCACTCATGGGTATATAATTGAAGCTCAGGCGAATACGAGCAGCGCCATCGGCACCAAAGAGATTAAACCACTCTCCCTCGTCGTCCGCCTCGTCGCCTTCCAGAGCATCGTCACCCGTCTGGTAGTACTTTTGTCTGCGTTGCTTTTGTATATACCGCACAATGCTGCTGGTATTGTCTACCCAGTAGCCGAGCTTTGCTTCGTCCTTTTCATCCGTCAAGGCTGACTTGATCTCGATAGCCACACGCGAGATATCCGCCTCCTTGATGAAAATATCGGACATTTCGCCAAAGTGCAGGTCGACACCCTTCAAGCGTGCCGTCTTGTACTGCGGATTCAGTGAGTCGGCCATTACTTGACAGTAAGCATATGCATGGCGAGACAGCTGGACCTGGTGGATTTTGATACGGAGGACGCCGCATGCATAACAAGCGAGGTCCAACACGTCATCTGGTGTGTACTTGATATAGGCATTGTGCAAATCTTTGGTTGCACGTGTCTGCCGAACTGGCGGGGCGGTTTCGCCCGTCGAAGCAAGATCGGTGACGGGTTGGGGTTTGGAATCGCCGGGCTCTTGCACTTCATCTTTTGTGGGGAGTGCCGGTCTTGGCTTAGGAAGTGCCAAGGTCGGATAGAACTCAGCTGTGTACCGCAGCTCTCCTTTGCCCGGTCGACGATCCACTGAACGCAGTTGCACCCATCTGAAAGAGCAGTTAGCACCGCAGTCCGTTATTCGGTTAGGCCTAAATGGTCCACTTACTGGTCAATCTTGACCCCGGAAGGATCATACCACTTGTCTGGATCTTCATTTTGGTCGCCCACGCACAGTTTAATCAGACTGTATACATCAACGTCGGTCAGGCCCAGCGACTTGTCACGCGTACGTGCGTTCCAATCCATGACTTCCAGCACCAAGTTTTCTTTTGGCGAATGGATGGGTACGTAATGCGTCTCACCCCATTCGGGAGACAGGTTATTGTCGACCACGGCTGTCCGTGCGCGTATCTGTGCTCCGGAAAGAACACGTACGTAAGGATCCGACTTGCCGCCCGTGACGTTCTCCACATTGCGCAGGTCTCTTGCTTGCCAGAATGTAAAGCGTACAACACCGATAGGTGCAGCTACACACCCAAGTTAGATGCGAGGAGCAAAGCATACCCATTGTAAAGTAGATTACCTTCGTAGCCATGTCCGCCCAAGCCTTCCGTGAGGCCCGTCATGACGACAGGTTTCCACTCAGCACTGAAACGAATACGACCCACGGGATTATCCTCCCGGTTCAGCTGCCACCAGCCTTCATTTTCTTCTTGGTGCTTGAAAATATCTGAGAGGTTGGCCGTCCAGCTTCCCAGGGTGTCATCCTCATGGACGTTCCTCTTGTCCTTGACCTCGACTCGGATAAAGACGTCATTTCGGTCGAGCACCACGATTTCGCCAGGAATCTCAAAGACCGGGCTTGTTTCAAGCCATTGGATGGAGGTTCTAATTTTCTCTTGGCCATTCACGATGACACGCACATACGGGTTGACTCTTGCGTGAGTACCGATGAGACTATCGCACTCGTGTACAGTTAAACGAAGTACACCTGAGTCTAAGAAAAGTGGGTATTAATGTCAAAGGTGGTCCCAATTCAGGTAACGTCCATACTTGATTCGGCAGCGGGTTCGATGGTGCCATCTTCGCGTTTGATCGGCTTAGACACAGGGAAGTAGCGCATGTCAAGCTTGACGTCGCTCACAGTTTTGCCCTTGTATAGCAAGCCCAAATCCCTAAAACAAGCATGAGATGACGAACACACACAATGAATGCACTTACAAGCCCTCCTGCTGGCAGCTATCTTCGTCATCTAGCTCCCGTAAATCAAAGTAGGCTGTAGCAATACGTTCATCCTCCGTACCGCCCTTCGTCTTCGTATTCAGCTCAAGACAGAGCTGACAGCTGAGGTTGTTGAGCAGCAAAAAGCGCGTTTCATTCCAGCTTGGCTCCAGCGTACTTTCTTTAATACTGGTGCGGCCCAGCTCGATGCTATTCTCAAGATAGAAGCGCATGTAAGGGTTGAGAGGCTCTGAGCGTGCTGAATTGGATAAGGGTCCGTCGTCCGTCTCGTAAATATTATCGAGCGGGGTAGTGGAGTAAATCGTGACAGCAAGCACACCATTCGCCATGGCTGTAACATGGTCAGTAACATGACGTGTATTGGCATATTTATAAGCTTACTTATATCAAGTTCACCCGCAAAGAACTTTTCGACGTCAAACGTGAACACATTGGGTGCATACATCATGGGACCCAGGATAGCATGGGCTTGGTCCCGCACAAAACCTTGGAGGCCTGGAATCTTTTAAAGAGTGCCATTAAGACAAGAACGTGCAAGGTTGACACGAATACTTACGATGCTAACGTCAAAGCCGAAAGCATCTGTTCCAAAGGGCCGCAAGTTGTAATCAAAGACAGGCTTATCGAGGAAGGATGCCTCAAAGATTTTTGCATAAGGATACTTGCTCATGAAACGGATCTTGACGCGCATGTGGCCTCGGAAGCTGACATCTTCGACAGTGACGGGGAGAACAGCCCCACCGAATTTCTTTGCCATGTGGATGTGGAGAACGATGCGTGGGTTGACGCGTTTGTCGCGCTCTTTCTCGGTTAAATCCGACAGGTCGCCGGGTATGAATGAGACACGCCAGTCCATGCACTGTTGAGACGGGTTAATCTGAGGGCGGAATAGAAGAGGAGTAAAGACATACCACAGTATCCGGGTCTGTGTTGAGATACGTTTTGACGCTCTCAATGCGAAAGGGCTTGGTTCCGAGGGTCAAGGTTGGCAGTCGGACAGACTCGACAAAGCTGGGAAGATAGTCACCAATGACAATATCGAGATTCTCCAGAATGAGAGAGCACAAGACAGGCTCAAAGATGAGCCAGAACTTTCGCAGGAAGCTGTTCATCCACTCGACGGGCTCTTCATCTGCTTCAATCTTAATTTTGGATAGTTCACGCTGCAGGTCGTTTCGCTCGTTTGCACGAAAGCGCTGTAGGCTCATCTGGTAATATATGGCTAGGAAAAAGAAAGAGATGCCGCTTTGTGTAAGCATAATGAAGCATAAAGTAGAATGATTTACTCACAAAGAGCAATGCAGCATAGAAAAACAAAACCAAGACTGGCACCAAACTTTCCAAGCGAGAAGGCTAAAAGAGCGGCCAAAAAGATGATGGTCGCGTTGTGATACCACGCGCCATAGAGGAAGCTGGGGATCTTTTGTTGGAGTAATTCCTGCAGGGTCTTTTCTTGGCTCTTCTTTTTGGTAGAGGTAATAGAGAGGCCTTCAGCAGCAGACTCGACGGCGTCTTGAACAGGGTCAAGTAGCCAGGAGGGTAATTGGATGGAGTTGGAAGAAATAGAATGGCGAGGCCATTGACCTGCAGAAGGCAAGTTGTTGTCCTGTGCGTCGTCTATGACCGTGGCCGTTGCACCATTCGCGTGTTTCTTTTGCTGCGCCGAATGACGCTTCGACGAGGTTTTGGAATGTTTGAGGCTGCCAGGCTCTGGCTGTGGATTGTCAGGAGCCATGGAAGGGAAAAAGGACAACAGGGAGTAACCGAATGACACGCAAAAAGTGACGCCCCCGCCCTTTACTTTAGGTAAAACGGGACTTGGCGGCCCGGGACGGAATTCAAGTCCGGTAACACATCATGCTTTAACAGAAACTATGTCATGTATTTATATAAACTGATATCAACTATCTGCTGTGTACTCTGAGATACATAGACATATTCTACCATATATTCATTTGTCGAAGTCGAATAGCTGCTCCAAAAGAATCAGGAACCTTAAATGCATAATCGCATAATAGAAATACTGCTATATACAGTATCACTTTCTGCATTACTATCTTGAAAGATTTCAAATAGCCATACACTACATTGCATTGCCAAACACGCAAATAATAGCCCATCTTTCTACTTTATCGGTGAATCACTTTACCCCTTTTGTTTCTAAAAGAACAGAAGCCATTTAACAGGAGACTGGCCTCCTTGCTCGTCCTTCATGTTTGGAAATGAAAGCAGAAAGCGACTAGCGGAATTTTGGAAGTGCAGAAACGCGTTTGGAAAATATCTCGTTTTCTCCACTCTCCACTCCTAGCAACGACTCTTTGCACTCTCAGCAATGGCAAGAATAATGGCTAACCAGCAGTTATTGGAGGATGAAGACGCTTTGAAGCCGTACATCGTTGAGGTGCGACGTGCGTGGCTACAATTTGTGTCGAACTGGTAGAGTGACCTGCTACAGTTTTCGAGCCTACATATTCTTTAGCATGTTCAGTTTTCCGCGTTGACTGTGATCAAACATGCAGCAGAGAAGGCGCCCACCATAGACCTCGTATTTGCTTTTCTAGTAGGTTTCATAGGCCTGATAATCCTGGTAGCAATGACACATATACCTTATCTGGACGAAGCGCTTGACGATCTGGCAATAATAATCGCCTTGGTATCAATTTTTTTTAATTAGAAGTTTCATGTTGGAATTTTGAAAAAAGTGCCATGGAACGAAAGATGTGTACCTGCTTTGTCCATCCATTGGTTCTGAAATGCCGCTTGCGGCAACAAAAAAAAATATTTTTTTTTCTTCCCATTTACATATCCACTTTCACTTTTTTGACATACACCATGGGCCTGGCCGAGGTAAAACACAAGCAGAAGCTCGGTCCCGATCCGAACAACTTGCACTGGAGCAATGGTACGACATAGAAACAGATCTGGCATTGTGTTTTGATTCTGATGCATTTTACACAGATCAGAGCAAGTTCGGTTTCCGTATGATGGCCAAAATGGGCTGGACACCGGGCAAGGGCCTCGGCGTTAATGAAGACGGCATGCAAGGACACATCAAGATCAAGCTCAAGGAGGATAATCTCGGCCTGGGTGCAAACAGAAATGCCGATGCAGACAAACCCACCCATACAGACGTCTTTTCACAGCTCCTAGCTAATCTGAATGCCAATACCGAGGCTACCAAAAACGACGAAGAAAAGGTCGATAGCGATAAGAAGAAGCGGAAGAAGTCGTCTTCTTCGGATGATGAAGGTGACAGCACCAGCAGCAGCAGCGATCGAAAGGCCAAGAAGAGCAAAAAGGAAAAGAAAGCCAAAAAGGACAAGAAGGACAAAGAGGAAAAAGCAGACAAGAAAAAGTCCAAGAAGGAGAAGAAGGAGAAGAAGGCTAAGAAAGAGAAGGATAACAAGGATAAAGAAGAAGAAGAAGAAGAAAAGGCGATGCAGCAAACGGCTGCGGCGGTTCGCAATGCGGCGCGTGCCAAGTTTAGACGCTCCAAGAAGCTTGCAGCCCAAGATCAAGCTCGTCTCAACGAAATTCTCGGTATTGCCGCCTAATACCACCCCTTCCCCACTTCACTTACATCTTACTACTCATTTCCCTATTCCTGGGAAACTCGATAACCATACCGACCTTCTTTTTTACGTTCACGCATACGCGCATCATGTTTGCATTTCTTTAAAATATTGTATAGGCATTTCATATTTAACCTCTGTCCAATGTGTGCGTGTGGCATCAAAAGAATTGTTCCTTGTCCATTGGAATGGTTATCTTAGAGCAGTGCTCGGTAATCCAAGAAAGCTGACGATATACCCACTGTCCTCTGATATAATCGGAGCATGACAAGTAGACCTCATTTCCAAAGGGAAACACATCCATTTCTCGCTGACTGTATAAAAAAATATTAAACGTGCGTGTATCCCCACCCACATTGAGTCCTTCTTTTCTGTTTGTCATACGAAATGTGAGTTGCATATGGTTGGCTGAAAATATACCCGCTCAATGATTTCCGCGACCGACGTTTTTTGCTTTTGATTTTGTCATCTGAAATTGGCCTCAATCCGAAAAGTTTACTCTTTTCCCCTTTTCCCTTTCCTATCTCGTAAGCAGTATGAGCAGCACTGAAGTAGCATCATCAACGAGTCTGTTTGAGTTTGATCGCGCGACAAACACTAAACACATTGGCGAAACTTCCCGTGGCACCCACTTGTACGCCGGCACAGCCAGTTCCGTAAGCCTATATTCTATCCCGTTAATAAAGGGCATGTAGCTAAAACGGAACCCGATTCTATCTTTTAAAGAGCTGGTGTATTGGTTCAGTACCTCATGTAAGATGATTTGCACGCTATAGTGTTCGAATGGACCATTTATTTCTTCTCTCAGGGCGGATACGTGCTCGCACTTGTCACGGATGCGGTCCTGCGCTTGTACAGCACTCGGTATCAAAAAGATCCCGTCGCATTGAACTGCTTCTATCTGCGCAAGTCAGACATCAAGCCCTTTGTGGTCGAGGTCCAGGACGTCAAGACCAGCGGCAAGGGCTACTGTGTCGTGCGTGCCAGTCTGCTCCAACCTAAATCAGATGAACAGGTATGTTCTTGTACAGGAGTAGTGATGAAGGCCTAACAAAAGATATGCATGTATCTTCTTGATACTGTGCTGTAGGGTGTTTTGACTCACGTCGATGAATACGATCCGGCCGAGTATATCGAGAAGGTGCAAACAGTGTTTACCATGGGCAACATGGACGCCGAGGAAGGTGTCACCAATTTCTATGAGCCTTATCAGCCTCCCAACCGCGAGAGAATGACACCCTTCCAACACGCCTTCATGGGCGAGTTCCTCATTGGAAAGCTGGATCACTCCAACATTCCCAGCGAAGGCAAGGCCCAAGGTACACCCGAATTCCACCAATCCCTGCAATTCTCAGACGGACGACCCATCGATTTCAAGAGTATTCCTTACTGGTGCGACATGTTTGTCACTCCTCCGATCCTTCTCGGCCAGGAGGTGTTGGGTGGTGAGTCCGTAAATAATATCGATTTGACACTTGAAAATTTAAAAATATTCTTTATGCAGGCCCGGTGTGGTGTCCGACCATGCAGCTGGAAGTCCAGTTCAAGCGAAAGCCCAAGCCAGATGATAAAGAGGTCCTTACTAGTATCGTAGCTCCTCATATTATCAACGGCCGTTTCGACTGCAGTGGCGGCGTCTGGGACAAGGATGGTACCCTCCTCGCTTTGACAAGGTATGTTTATACGATTAATAATCGATCGACTCCACGTGCTAACTTTATATATCGCAGACATCAATGTCTGATCGTGCCCTGGAGCCGGAATACCAAGACCGTCGCTCCCAAAGCACGTTTTTAAAGAAGCGGCATATATAGGACCGTCCATGCACTCTCCAAGATGACATTTTTCACCTATCTAGACTTACCCCCCCCCATAACCGTTCTTCCGTACTCAGCACAACGTGATACTATGTTTCATAGATACTTAAGGCTATATAAACCATCCATTGCTCATACAACAGTCCACGTAAGCTATCACCACTCATAACCGTACTTTGTTGGTTTGCGCGACTATCCGTACTGCGTATGGACAATGCTGAATCACCAACTTTAAACAAGGTACACACCGTACTCCGGAATTCCCATGGAACATAGTGGTAATCCTCTCGTATGAACGGGGCGTACGCAGCGGTGTACTTTACGTTTTTTTTTCCCAATTGCGTAAAGTTTATCAACTTGAACATACGCACTGCTGTATGTCGTGTGCAAAGTGACGCCTGGACCAAGGCAAATACAGCAAAGGGCGAAAGTCGATGGGTATTATTTTTGGAGCGTGTGTGCCTATGCTGTTCTTAATATAATGCGGTGGGTCATAACTGTAGGGTAAATTGCTGTCCGCCTCCCGGATGCTGTAGAATATCGTTCTTATCGTCGTCCTCTCGATCGTGTTTGCTTTTCTTGCTCAACGGTCGACGCGGGTGAGGTCCTTCAGATGCTCGCTGCCGCTTTTTAATAATGTCAGTCTTCATGGACAGCGGCCGCTTTTCTTGGTGCAATTTGAGACTAAAGCGAGATTTAGCGTAAAAATCTAATACGTCAAAAGGGAAACGGGGCCATGAAGATGGACTTACTATAAGCCGCAGGCGTTGCACAATGGCGCACCTTCGTTATCTCTACGCCATAACGGCGTTGTGCTCGTGCCACAGTTGGTGCACACCGGCATGCTCGACTCGCAATCCTCGCCTGTTGCCATGGTTGCTGAGCTGTTTACCTTGAGATGGCGGGGCCGGGGCACATTATGCAGTTTCAAACTATGCAAATGCTTAGGAAAACCCGCGCTTTACGACAGATTAAATCCGTATATCTTACTAGAGACCGCATGCATTGCATAGTAGCTCATCACTGGCAGACCGGCGCCAAAGGGGCGTGGATGTGGTTTCACAGTTGCTGCAGATGGGCTGCTTGCCTTCGGATGGCATTGTATTGACAATATTGGCATGTTTGTTAGGGCTATGCTGTTTCGCAGTGGATGTCCACAGAGTTTCCTTCAGGAAGGGTGATTGGTTATGCGGATGGAGCTGATTTGGGTGGGTAGGCGCCAACAAACGCTCGGCTGACTCGAGCTTTTCGCGTGGTAGCATTGTCAACAACTTGTTATGGAGTGTTCCATGAGGCACGGGGGGCATGCTTTCGTCCGATACGTAGACGGCCGTGTCCATAGGCTCCTGTTCCTGCTGCTGCTGCTGATGATGATGATGTGGTTGCATATAGGTCGGCGTACGTTCAGGCGTCGTAAATGCTGATTCGTCCCCTTCCGATGTAAAGGTGGACGGCAGAGGATAGACCGGCGTTGTCGACGGAGAGACCGTAGCGGATGACGATACCCACGAATGCGTTGGCTGATCTTGCTCAGACTGTGGGTGATGGTACTGATGTTGGTGATGTTGATGATGATGATGATTGGTTTGGTGGTGGTGGTCGTGGTTATAAAGGTCCTGTTGTCTTCGCCACTCGGTCCAGTCGTAAGGTACCATATCGTCGAGTTGCATCTCTGCATCACTCGGAGTCGTATTTTGCCCCGGTTCTGGATTGACTACACCCTGCATATCGATGCCATCGAGGATATCCACATCCAGCTCCACGACCTGGTCACATGCTTGATCTGAGGTGTACTGGTGCAGGGTGAAGTTTTCTGTCATTTGGCGTGGCGGCGGCGGCGGCGGCGGTGGATGGTAGTGGGGGGTTGTTTCCGAGATGAAATTCATTGGCTGATGTTGCTGTGGTGAAGGGTCGCTGCTGGAGGGAGGTGGCAGCATGATGCCATAGGGTGCATCAAAGGACTGAGCATCAGGGACCGTACAGGCGGTACTTGTGATAGTGGTAGTAGCTGTGATAGGGTGTTGTGACGAAGGAGGAGTAGCAAGTGATGGATGGGGTGGCAGATCAAATGTTTCCTGCGAGCATAGGCTGCGGTGCTTGGTGTCGGCATTTCTATCGCTCACTCTGTTCAGCCGCTCCAATGCCGTGTGATCATCACGCCTGATGCCTGTCGGCTGCTTCTTTTTATACTTTTCCTTGGGTTGTTGGTTTCTACTTCCGGCTGCAAAGCTGTTCTCGGATGACATCGGTGGTTTCTGTGGCTCCTGTTCTTGTAGTTGTAGCTGCTGTAGCTGCTGTAGCTGCTGTTGTCGTTCCATGCGCGCAGTGGACATTTTCTTTTGATGGGCTCGTTTATCCATGACATTGTGGATAAACCACAGGCGCCACGATAAGTTCTCCAAACGACTCCCATTCTCCAACGAGTCCTTGACTTTGGTGCATACGCGCCATGTCTGAGAGAGTTCATCCTCAGAGGTCAGGTTCAGTAATGGCGCAAATGACTTGTTGCCCTTAATCTTGAGTACAATAGGTGCCATTATAAATGTAACTGAATCAAGCAAAGAAAGAAAAAGCAAAGAAAGGAAAAAGGAGGCGAGTGGGTGGGAATCAGTCAGTCAGCCATGTTCTTGTGCTGACTGCAGCACTGACATTCTTCAGGCGTTCGCCATTACCTTGTCGAGGTACGCACACACACACCTCTTGCTCTCTTTTTTTTTTTTCTTCTTTCCCCTTTTGTTGTCGTGTCTGACAGGTAAAGTGAAAAGAGAAAGGACGTGAAGAGTGAAAGAAAAGAGATGCGATAGGAAAGATAGATAGATAGACAGAGAGAGAAAGCGTGGGTGAAAGTGAGAGAGTGAAAGAGAGAAAGGGAAATAATATGTATATAGTATACTAGTACTATAGTAATACGATGTATCATGAATTATAGCAGTATACAGTAGGGAAGGGATGTGCCAATCATATGAACGTTTGATAGACTTTACTCTTGATCTTTTTGGCAAGCACTAACCCAGAACCAGACACATCAATCTTACGATATAAACACCTTCCGAAGGTCATGAATGGTAAAATGGTCTCCTGTCCTCGGGCAAATAATCGTCCCGTCATTCTTGTCTGCCATTTCACGCAGCGCCTGCATAAGTTTTTTTTTTTTCATATGGTATCAGCCGTTTTTCTCTTGCTTTCATGATACTTGTATAGAGTCATCTTACCTGCAAACTGTACACTCGTCCATTGGGCAGCAGCATCGGAGGATTATTCTCGTTGATAATCTTGCCACTCATACGGCACACGATCGTCGAATTGACATGGTGACTCAGTGGCAGTCCGCTTGCCAGCTTTCCCAACGTGTCAGTGTCACACACCGGACAATGGACATTTCTGTTCTCGGATTGGTAGCATTGAGGTGTCTTTAACGCCGACAGGCCAGCCTGGAGCGTGATGGATAAAAGGGGCTCGGAAGTCAGCGAGCAGAGCTTATAATTGTCTCGTCGGAACTGAGCTACGAGTTCGTCCCATCGAGCAGGATCGTATAAACTCTGGTAACCATAGTAATATTGCAAGAATCCATCCAGCATGAGTAAAATATACAGCCATCTACCTCTTTGTTTACCTTGTAAGGCTGGCATTGTGTATCGCTCTTGAAGGCGAGCAGTGTCATGGCTTGATGAATCCGTTTGAACTCGGTGGGTTCCCAGGGCGATAGGTACTTTTGCGCATATTGAATAGCATCCATTCCTTTACCGGCACGGGCCAGTTCAATGTATTCTTGGAGCCTCAGATTAAACTCAAGTGTGCTCTAGAACGCGTGTATACCATGGTTAGCAAGCCATGCTATGGGTTCCTTCGTGTGTGGTAAATATGACGTACATTGTTCTTTTTTAGGCTCGTTCGGTTTTCAGAGCACCACTGCAAGCATGCCTTGCAGCTATGATGCCGTAATGCTTCCTCCACCTTATCAGACTGAGCAAACAGCTGTACATCGACCATATCCTACATGAGGCGCGAACAGCAGCATGAGCATTCCATTCAGTCATGCGTCCCCTCTTCTTCATTTCTGAATATACGATACCTCAACTCCATTGGCAGCAGCGACGCGCTTTGCTGTCTCGGTCAGACCTTCTCGCAAAAGATAATCGACAATGACGCGGTTCAGACGCTCGTGGCTCCACTGTTGAAATTCAGGTGCTTTCACCGAAGTGACGTTGGATATACTCGCCAGGTGATTCACGCGTGCTCGAAGCTGCTTGGCATGCAGTCGTTCCTCTTGCCAGTACTTTTCAAGCTGTATCGTATGTTTAATATCGCACGTCTCTTTGAATTTAAATCTCGTAAACCTTTCTCTTCATTGTGTTCAGTTTGGAGGAAAGGGCGTCAATAGCCTCAGCAGCGTCTTGGACCGATATGCGGTTGTTTTGGGCATCGGCATTAATGAGCTTGATCTTCTGCAGAATTCCAGTCATTTCTTTCTCGAGGTTTTTGCTAGAGTATTTGGTCGATTTGCGCAGCTGCTCGTAGGGAACCTACATTGCCAGAAAGTATGAAGGTTAATCTCCGTCAAGAACCCTTTGGTATAAAGAAGTATCCTGATAATAAGTATAAAGCAATGGTACCTTTATGAGTGGTTGCTCGAGCTCAATGAGCTGGTCACCTTTAATTTGGTTCATTTCAGAGGGTGGAATAGACAGAGGTAAGAAAGTATGGAAGTGTGCAGAAGTAATTCCTGCGGGGAAACACCTCACGCTTTGCAATCCGTGCTATTTCATACCCAGCACAACGAATATCATGATCATCGTACTTATGGTCCTCACCGGTCTTATCTGTTGCTATATCCATCATACGTGTACTCACTTTTTATCACGTATAATGTGTATGTCCGTATATACGCTATCGAGGCTAACAAGTAGTAATCTTTTGATCACTTGTGAACAAGAATAACTTGGCTGTACCACAAATCAGATTTGCACCAATGCTACGACGTATGTAGATGCATTCCTGTTTTTTCTCTCAACTACTTGCTAAGTTGCCCCTGAAACGCAGCCTAATACTTGCACTCACATACATAAACAAATGTGCGTACAATACAAGAATAAACAGGCTGCATACATATAAGTAGGCGTTGTGTTGTCAC
This sequence comes from Syncephalastrum contaminatum, assembly GCA_013461545.1. Classification (NCBI taxonomy): domain Eukaryota; kingdom Fungi; phylum Mucoromycota; class Mucoromycetes; order Mucorales; family Syncephalastraceae; genus Syncephalastrum; species Syncephalastrum contaminatum. Next base: position 162,794 of record VAFG01000221.1, read on the forward strand.
ATAAACAATTAAACCATGGAAACGAGTTAGAGGCTTTAATTACTTATTTCCTCAAAGAGAGCACGTATGCTACCAACGAAAGACTGTCACTACAAACCAGCTCTCCATTGGTTATATATTCATATTTTGGATTCTCTTAGCTGGATATGTATACTATAGCGCTATTCCATAATGCATAATCTGCTGCTATTTGCAGGTGGGCGTCATATGGCCCGACAGCTGCTCCTGAATACCTACCCATGGGACATACCGCGTTCCTCGAATTGGACGCTCTCGACCAGCCATCTCAGAACATGTGTTACACAAACCCGAAAAGCACAACAATCTTTTTTCCATGATACAAGAAGATAATAAGAAAAGGAATCTATAGTTGCTCAACCATCTTCTCGAGAACGACAGCCACACCATCATCCACGTTGTTGGCCGTAATCAGATCTGAGAACAAGTTAATGAGAAGCAGTTCTGTTTCGATCGCTTATGGCCGTGCCAATAATTTGTCTCCTACCTGCCAACTCCTTCACTTCTTCATGCGCGTTGCCCATGGCGACACCGACCCCTAAATGAATAATACAGTGTCAATACCAAAATCAAATCTTTCCCGGGAATAAGAGAGGCGAAAAGATCGCTGCTGACGCCCCTTCATGACACCTGTACCCCCATGTAGGAGTATTTACCAGCGTATCGGATCATCTCCAGATCGTTGGGCATATCACCAAAAGCAATGACCTGCTCCCTCGGGATGTTGAGTTTCTCGCATAAGTGCTGGAGACCTGTGGCCTTGTTGACATTGGCGGCAGATATTTCGACGAAACGCAAGCTTGAAAACGTAGGTGTGATGATATGGCGCCATTTCTCGTCAGTAAAGACATCTGACATGAGGTACTCGGTCAACTTGTCTGCTGTCCATGACTTGTGGACAACAATGATCTTTTCAACGGTTCCAAACTCGGTGGCGGGGTCCTTGATAATCGTGTGCGGGTGATTCATGGCCTCTGGACCGCGTTTGACGGCATAGCCGAGCTCACACTTGAACTCCGAGCCGCATTCCGCACCTAGAAACGCTTCGTCGCCAAACTTCTCCTTGATGATGGTCGCAATCTCTTTGACATCTTCAGACGGGATCGAGAAGGCTTTGACGATCGTCTTTGTGTGGCTGTCCAGCACCTGGGCTCCGTTACAGCAGATGACCATCAAATTATCCAGTTTGACTTGTTCGATGGCCCGTGCCATGGTCCGTGGTGGCCGGCCAGACGCAAACACGATACGGATCCCCTTTTTCTCTAGCGCGTGCAATACATCCACTGTACGCTGTGTCAACGCGCCTCTAATAATTGAGATTGCTTAGAGGAAATTCAGGCTTATTGGTCCGCCCCACGCTACCACCACGACGACCTCCACTATGTAATCTTGCCTGTCGCTGCGATTTATACGCAGATGAGGCGCTCTTATGCCCACTGCTATGACAATTCTAGAAGAACACTTACGCATTATATTGACCAACTACCAGTGTGCCGTCGAGATCGGAAGCTACCATACGGATTTTGCTCAGATCAGGGATGCTGTCTGCGGGGGTCACTTGGACGGGGGCCATGGTTGTATGTAAAAAGCAAAAGAAAGCGAAAAAAAAGAGCAAGTCAAAGGACGAAACGGACAGGTATTGCCGAGATGTTCCCTCTGTGCTGTACCCATTTCAAACCACGACAAAGTTTGCGGCTTCGAAAGGTCTTCTGATTCAAGAGGCTTCCTGATCCGAAAACTTACTGGTCGTGTCCCAACACACAGACATTGCGATAATAATAATTGTGCCCACGTATTATTATCATAGAGCGCTTCTTCATTACATACTTACTTTTTGTAGTTCTACTAAAGGCTATCATCATGATCAAATGTCCGTAGCACTTTGCTTCCCCCTTTCTCGTTACTTACGTCTATCAATGCTGCTGCATGCATGGCTTTGCATATCGTATATCTTTTCTCTCAACTTCCATGTGCACCATTTTTATCTTGTGCGCCGATCACATGGACTTTTTTATTCTTTTTTTTATTATTCTTGTTTTACTATATACTGTGTAATGTGGCCAGTTGATGGGATCACAAAGATCGGGAAACACGTTTTAGCTTCTGCAGCGGGGCTTCCCGTATTGCCACTGAACTTTGTACCACAAAGTATATAAAATTCTTAATGGGCATGATGATTCAAAATTTACAGCAGTGTAAACCATTATGCGGGCCGCCTTTTACAGCTTTTGCGCATACACTGAGACAAACGTAGAGTCCAAAAATATTATCCACTGGTTCCGCAGATATGTTCATTTACTGCTCGTCAAGCTGTTTTGAATGATGGCTTCATGTACTATATACATACGGCCAGTTCAGGCAGAAGTTGGATCTTATATGAGGCTAGCAGGGACGACGGCAGGGAGAACTGGAATGCATGAATACGTACCGGAAGTCAATTTTATGAAGGGTAAACATGGCATATGAGAAACAGGGTATCTATCAGTCACAGGTCAACGTACCAGATCTGATAAAATAAGCTGTAAACAAGCTGAATATCCTCAAGACTCAGCAATCCAGGAGAATATTTGAAAAACACATAGAGTATATACATAGTCAGAATGTAAGAAACATCCTGGTAAGTAGCAATCAATATGCATTGCTATGAAAGTGGTGTCTTTCGTACTCGTTGCTGTAACCCATTTGGGATGTATACATACTATACCAGGTTCTTATACAGACCCAAGCAGGACGTGAAGCAGGAGCTTTGCTAATTCAGGGAAGACAAAGCCGCAGGATCGACGCTATGCTCATGGTACATAAATAGTTTTCTTGGGACAATTTTTTCTGAGACATCTTAGGGTACAAACCATGTAATATTTTTCTCTTGACATTTTCTTAGAGCCCAATTTATCGTACTATCTCGCTCTCTCCTATGCTATTTCTTTGTATTCATCTTGTCTCTGTTCTTCCGCATTTCCTTTGTTTAATTCATCACAAATAAACCGCTACTTCATACCTTCCGTTTCATATCAATGTTATTGGTAGTGCCAAAACATCTACGCTTTACATCTTACCCATTCTCAGTAGTATTCACATATGAGCAGTCTTTGATCTCTTTTAAAGAATATCCCTTCACCGATGACAAGCTAACTCGCGTCTTTGACCTTCTAGGACATTGGTGAGTGATGATCCTGTCCTAGACACTCCAATCACTGCATGTCATATATTATTTAAGAGAGTTCTCGAAAATTTCCCATTCTATCTGTGCATGGACACGAATTTTCAGGTATTGTGTTAGAAAACTCTCTTCTCAACTTGTCTCAAGACAGTTTAAGCCAAAAAGAAAAGAAGAACCAAGTTTCAAATACAGTTGTAAATGTATGTTGGGCAATTCCTTCTGTAAAAGAATCCTTTGGTATAGTATTGTAACGAGTTAAGGAAGGTAATTTTACACAAAGTTGACAGGAAAACATATGTATAGTATAGGGCGGGGGGGGGGCTAAATGAGAGGTATGCGTATATAGATCGCGACAGGATGGGGGAGGGAATGATACATATTTACGACGGGAAAGAAAAAGAAAAGAATTTGAACAAGATAATGCAAAGCGGCATAGTGTCAAGGAGTGAAAAAAGTGAGAAAGGTGGCGAAAGGCAAAAAAAAAAAAGAAGTAAATTCAAAGAGAAGGTATGGATAGCATGCTCACTTTCATAAGGTATCTTGTCTCAGTTTGTCGATAGGGAAAATCTGGTCAATCTTGGATATCCAGTCTATCATATCTGCGCGCGACGTTGCTTGTAAGGTGTAAGCATTGTTGTTTGTATAGAGCGCGAATACATGGGAGCGCTAGTGAGAAAGTAAATGGATGAGATTTTAGTCAGATCATGGAGCCGTGTTGCACTTACCTGGATCATTTGCTCCAGAGCACGGTTGTAATCTATGCGGACGGACGCGACATTGATAACGCCCAGCTCGTCCGTCTCGGAATAGTCCTTGTAAATATAGATATAGGGTCTAGAAGGAGAACACAGTCACTGTAAGTAAAAGGCTGTAGACGCTTGTCTCGTTTGCTCACCTTCGAATCACGAACCACCGCTTGACCCACTTGTCATCCACAGCGCTCTCTTGGTAAGTAAGGTATCCTTTTTTAGAAACGGTATCACTAGAAAAGAATTCACATTAGTTTTCTGGCTCATCTATAACATCAGACAGACTCACGTTTGGGTGACCAACTTGACGTCAGCCAAAAGCTTCGATGCGGTGCGTAGTTCTTGTCGGGTGTCGGCGTCCGCAAGCCCAGGAATCGGGGGATCTTGGCTTATAACAATCTACCATCCCGATTATGTGAGTAACTTACATGACTCTTGGTCTCGACAGCTGTATTCCCATTTTATTACCTCTTTCTCCGATCCTTGTCGGTGTCTCCAGATATCCAGCACCTTGCTGGCAAGTTCTTTTTGGGTGTCCGTCAGCGGCTCGTCGTGCTTTTTCTTACCCGGGCTTTTGATGGCTGTGCTCTCTGTCTCTTGCTCCACCTTGGACATGGAGCCGTTGCTTGTCTGCGACCGGGCTTGGCGCAAGGTGAGTACTTGAGACGTGAACGCGACATCTTCCTTGCGACGGATACGTTCTCGGATGTGCTTGTAGTCGTTGACGAGGGATACGCCGCGCGGGCGCCACGAGCCGAGGTATTCTTCGCCTCGCACGTATTTCGACGCCGTATTGAGTCGCCAGAGTTGGCTGAGACGCCGCGTCATGGGAGGTCGCAGGTTAACGAGGAAGATGCCGCTGGATTTGGCGAGCTGCTTGTCCGAGCCCAAAAGTTTGCGCAGGCGCGAGCGACCGCCTCCGTCGCGGCCCTGAATTTGGACAGCGATATCCATGCTGAACTGGATTGGTTTGGAGCATTTTTCGGCCTCAATCTCCCACTTGAGGTTCAACAAGATGCGACTGTTGGCGGTCGTGATGCGATTGAGGAACACGCACTCGTGCTGCGAACTGTCCCAGGCGCCTTGGGCTGTCAATTGGCTCGTGCCGTCATTATTGTAGATGACATTTTGCTGAGAGAGCAGTCGGATGGGGATGTCGTCGTGTGCGGGTGCGTCGATGATACGTCCCTTGGGGTCCAGCAGGCGAACGCGTCCAATGGAAGCCTTGGAGACACAGTTCCATTCAAACTGGCGTCCAGATGTGTGTGATAGCGTGATGCAGATGCGGCGCTGGAGACCCTGGCGTAGAGAGAACACGCCACGGTCGAGCGCATTTTGTGCGGTGACAACCGCGGGGATATAGTCGCCATTTGGCGCCAGCTCGCAGACCTGGATCCACGCCACCACATCATGGCGTTCCGCCGCAAGCAGTTCCTCCTCTGACCGGCGTTCCAGCATGCCGTTTCCGCTGGAGTCGCCGTGAACAGACGACCGGTCCAAGGAGGACCGGCTGCCATTCAGCTGCTGGTTCGCAACTAGCAAATCGGCCAGTCGCGGCTTCTCGCGCTGGTCGTCCCACCGCTCGTACTGCGACAAGACACGCGGCTGCGCTTCGCCATAGATCTCAAACGAGAGCATGCCGTTCAAAAGCACATCCAGCACGTTCCGCGTTACGACGAGTGACAGTGTTTCGCTGTGCTCAAGTTCGATTGCGTCGTTTCCAAAGTCGCTGACAGGGTCCGTCGAGAAGATCTTTTCGGCCGTCGAGTGAGCGGGGATGCCGCCAAAGGAGGAAAGTCGAAATTGGACATGGACTTGCTTATATTCGGTCTCATTCAAGCCAATGAGTTCAAGCAAACGGACCTCAAACAGGAGCTGCTCGCCGACCTTTAGCTGATAGCTGTCCTCCTCGGGCTCATCTGATTCATGGTCCGAGAACGGCTGCCGTGCTTCGGGTCCCTTGATGGCGACTGAACGTGCGATCGGCGAGATGAAGACGCGAAGCTTGCCCTTGATTTGGCCCGTCGAACGGCAAATGATCTCGAGGGAGCTCTCGTACGGCTGGTGCAAGGCAAGGTTTCGGATGGACGTCGCAGCGCTGCCAATGAACGAAAACTTGGGACACGGGTTCTCGAAGAAAGGGTCTTCCCAGTTGAAATGCGATCGGTACATGGGGCGGTCAACAAAATGATAAAGATTGCGCATTTTATGAAGTCGCATCTTGAGCTTCTCGAGAGACCAGACGTAGACGACATTGTGTTTACGGTCAATCACACGCACGCCGATGCAAGGTTTTGGGGTTGATATGAGCATGGTATCTTCGTCCGTCTCGAACTGGTGCAAGGCCGATGTGGACTCCCAGTACGACATTGGGTTCGAGAATTGGCCTTCTTCAATGACAGCAAACTGGTACAGGACGTCCTTGTTGAGCTCGCGCGAAATGATGTTGGCCTCCTTAAGCATCACCGCGTTCGTCAAGACGACCTCAGCCATGGTCACATAGCGCAGTTGTTTCCAGCGCTTCGCAATCTTTTGCAGCAGCGCAAGCTGCTCATTCGTGTAGACGGTCGAATTACCCATATGCTGGGAGAATTGGCGGGACATGCGGTTGATCTGCGCTTCGTAAATGCGTTTTTGGTTGTTGAGCTCTTTTTGGAGCTTCTCCTTTTCGGTGCGGTACACTTTGCACTTTTCCTCGAGCTCGCTCTGCACAAAGGTCGTCTCGGTACATACGCTTTCGAGGCCATCCTCGATCATCGTCGTCGACGATGAATTGCGGAAGGAGTCGCGCGAGGATGCGTCGTCGTCGTTCTCGTTTCTGCTTTCGGATCGCGTGCGTCGCTGGTTGCGGATGCGTGTGATATCGTCGTACAGTCTTTCGAGCTCCTCGTCCTTCATGCCGCCGAAATTGGACTCGTTCGCATAATAGTTGAGAACAGCCTCGCGACGAGCATAGCTCCAGTCGATGACTTCGGAGCCGATCATGCTGGCGCTCTCTGTAGGCGATTCTGGACGTTCGTCTTCGTCTCCAAGCACACTCGAGCCATTTACGGCCTTGTCTGCCATGGATTTTTGCAGGCCGCGCTCGCGTCGTACCTCTTCGGGATTGTTGAAGCGGAAAATGTGGTAGTCACCCAGAATGATGCGATAGCCGCTCCGCAAGCGCCGTGGCTCGGTGATACGCACACCGTTGACCATTGTGTCCGTATCACCACTCGTATGGATGGTAACAAGACCATTATTATTTTCAAACCAGCAATGCTCGTCTTGGATATTGGAGCCTGATAAGCGAATATCGGGTTGCTGGTCTCCGTCGGCGCGGCCGACCTTGGTGATGCCTAGCTTGATTTGATACATCAGGCATTCGGACATGAGCGGGTCCTCGTTCAAGTTGACGAGATGGGGCATTTTTTTGGGCGCATAGACACCGACGTTGTTTTTGTGTACAGCGATACCGAGTTCTTCGAGGGCCTTTTCGCGTTCTTTTTGAATCTCCTCTGTCTTTTTGAGCTTCTCTTCCCATGTTTCGTTGAGGTTGGCAAGAAGTTTCTCGGAGCTCTGCAGCTGTTCGACGATTTCTTGTCGATTCATCTTGCGTTTTACGCCCTTGCTATCCACGATCTCGATCTCGGCGGCTTTGTTGAGCATGGAGCGTGAAGGTGCGGGCATGGATGACGAACGATTGCTACCTCCTCCGCCTCCACCCGCCGCTGCGCTCTTGTAAGCGCTGTTGGCCGTGAGCTGCTCGACTTCTTCGGGCGCATATGTACGTAATCGGTCGCGTAGCACCTCCAGTTCGTCCTTGAGTTCACGAATAAGTTTCGCATTCGGGTCTTCATTCACGACAGCCTTATTCTTGATCTTCTTGGCTTGATCGGCGTATCGAAGGGTACTGAGCGTTTCGTCATAATTGACATCTGCAGGCGAGATAGCTGCAATCATGGCTGTCTTTGAGTTACCACCCAAGGAGTCTTTCAACAGCCATGTAAGGACCTTGGACAGAGAATATAAATCAATGGCTTCCAGACAAAAAAATTTGCATATGCTTACCGAGTCACGATAGGGTATAAAAACTTCTTTTGATTTTCGACCTTTCTTGCCTTCTTGTATTGACTGCTCGGCCAATCCGGCAATGACTTTACCCAAGGTCGTGAGAGAGCGGTTAATATTGGCACCTTCCTTCAAGCGAGCGCCTGTAGCGCCCGTGCTGTTGGCACGTTCACTGCCTGCCAAATCGACCAAACTGGTTGTGGGAGCTTATCATTAGAAATATGGAGAAATTTGTCTAAAGATGGAAATGTACCTGATACGCGCCACTTTCTCTGTTTCGAGTTTGGTGAGTTCATCATGGCGCTTCTGAGTTAAAAAGAGGGTAAAAACGGCGTGCGAACGGGAAGACGTCTCGTTCATGTTGGTTGCAGCGACGGTTCTCGCCTAGAGAAGGGGAACCCCCAAGAGATGAGTAAAACGGAGTAATTGGAAATGGGAAGGATGATGACACGTACTTTGTTGCCTTCGTCCATCAAGTGATTCACATCATCGAACGAAGAGACGGCAAGACGCGATAGATCTTCCACATAAGGGCCTAGACTCGGATGCTCTCTGACTTTGAGATTGCCCTTATTCTTGGGGTTCAAGAGATCGCGCACTTTTTCATTGTAGATTTCGATATAGGAGACCTCGACGCGATACTGTAGATTGGGGTCATTGTTTTGCTTGATACGTTCAAACAGCTCGTCGCAAGTTCTGGGAATAATACCATGGTCTTCGCCATAGCCCATCTACAAACAAAAGAAGAAGAAAAAAAAGAAAATGTAAAACGAATGTTTCTGTCACGCGTTTCAGTGTTCACCATCGAATAAGATTTGCCAGATCCTGTCTGACCATCTAAATAAAGAAGGGAAAGGGGCAGAAATGAAAGGTGAGCAACAGAGAAAACAATGCAGCAACCAAAAAAAAACAAGAAAGACTTACAGGCAAAGATACAGCAGTTATAACCATCAAAGGCGTGGTCAAGCAGGTCGACACCGAGGTCGTCGTAGACCATTTGCTGATCGGCATAGCTGGGATCCGACTTGTCGGCCGACCAATATGACTTGTCAAACGTGAAAGCCTTGTGATCTTCGGATTCTTTGCCTGTACGCATATCCGGCGGCCGACTGAGGATGGTCTGGTTGCCATCCATGCGAATCAGCATCGACGCTCCCTTGCCAATTTCTAAGTAGCAAAGCAACAGCGAAAGAAAAAGAAGCTCGTGAGTCGCGGCGTACTTTCGCTATTTCCATGGTTTTTCTGTCTTGCATGTTCGAAACCCACCTCGAGAGTTGAGCGGACGACAACGGACGACGACCTTGATATTTCCACCTCCACTCATGTTGCCGCTCGTAATAATAGATTGATGAAGGGTGATTCAGTCAAACTGCATATAATGGCGGAATGAAAGAGCGATGAATGGGTTAGTAAGAAAATAAGAGAGGCGTAGCGAAAGAGGTACGAAGGTGGTAAAGTTAGATTGGAGGGATGGTGATGTTGATTGCTTACGAGCTATTCGGGATTGAAGGTTGCGAGGTGGAGAGGAGGAGTGTGTAGCTGTTGTTGTCGGCGCAAGCTGTGTGAAGTTCAGGCACGGGGGTTAAGCAGCAGATGGTTCTTGTATTGATACAAGAGGATACAGTAAAGTATAAATAGAAGAGCCCCAAAGAAAACAAGAAAAGAGGAATGCACGATAGGATAAAGACGTAGTGTTGTGTTGTGGTGGAGTGGGAAGGAAGGGGGCCAGACGCAAGGAAAAGCAAGGCGATGCGCGGGTTGCACGACGAGAAGAAATCAAAACCGTAGACGGAGTTCAGACGCCCTCTCTCTTTCTCTTGTTCGTGTTACACTAACACAACTTGTCTCTCTGTTTCTCTCTTTTTACCCTCTTGTCTCTAATGAAAACCAAACCCGTTCGTCTACGACTGCACTCCTTCTCACTTGCATACCTATGCATGAAATCCATATTCACTCAACGCTTGTCTTCTTCTATCCCGGATCCAATGGCCAGTTACACCGTAAACTTTCTCTTGGGCCTGGGTCGATTATTAAAAAATACATGTCTGTTTTCTGCGGCCCTTCCGACACTGGAAGGCGTTCCGTGAAAGTTTAACTCCGTGGTGTGCCACGCTTTTATATACATCTTCCGGTCCTTTGTAACCCTACAGCGCTCCGCCGTCCCTTCCTTCGTCATTGTTCTTGTTATCGACTGTTGTACCATCCGCTGTAGCCTATGACGAGTCCTTTTGATAATAGTTCCATGTAAAGCTGCGTCATTTCTGCAGAGAAGAGTGCTGTTCATACTATATTAATAATCTATATACTATTGCGTGTACACACCACCCTGTTTCACAGGTGATCCGGGATATGTACGAGAAGGGCGCAGAGGATCCTTTCAGCTCACATCTTTTATTCTGCTGAAAGCGTCATCGCATTACGTACTCTGTGCCGAACAAATGAAGTGAACCATACTGGGCAGTCACCGGGCCGGTTCCCGTGCTAGTGTCCTGATGCTTTCAAGTCAACGAATAAACCTTAATATTTAGTTGTGTATGATTTAATTTATACAGAGCCATCACACTTGATGGGTATCTCTCGCACAGCTCATATGTTTATCTAAAGGAAGACTTAGGTAAAAAAGAAAGTAGTGTACTCCCAATAGGTCTGTCTCTCAGGGGTTCCCATGCCGAGTTGTCAAAACAAATGCGTCCCGCTCTCATGCTTGTGCCGTACCTGAGTGAGATTCCGGTATCCAATCAGCTCCCCCCGCAGGTTAGCGCAGAAACGTGTGCACCCATCCATCACGAGCTGCGTACGACTCACAGCAAGCCATAACCATAACATTTACGATTCCCTCTGCCCTTTGTTTACGATACACCCAATTTGTTACCGCTCTACTGCATAGTACAGTACAGTACAGTACAGTACAGTATACTATTTTTGGAATGATAAGCTCATGTGAGCTTGTTACGATGTATGCTTTCTTCTCATTTGTCTGGTAATGGTTCCCTTTACTTGCTCTCCGTTTTGTTTGTGATACCAACACCCACATTGTGATTTCTTCTTCGCTTCTTATTCCACCACCGTTGAAAGAACATTTGCCAAGCTGAGGTTGATGGTGCCGAATACGAGCGTATGATTGTTCGTATTTTAACATGAGAAGGCTTAGGAGTCTGCCAAGAGATCCAAGACGGAAGTCTAGGCTGTGCAAACCTTACGCTGCTATTTTCTTTGCTTCTTTCGCCTTCATATAATGATTCTCACCGGCTGGTGCAGTCTCAGTCTCGAAATCCTTCAACAGATTGCAGCCAATGTCTCTGTCGAAAGCTGCTTAATCTGTGTCGTCATCTGCCAATCTTGGCATGGTCCATTTACTCAAAGACTCTACCGGACCGTGCATCCCAAGACTGCCAAGAACGCGTCGCAGCTACTCGATACACTTGGTGACAAGGACAACAACATTGGGGCTTACGTGCGGTCACTGAGCATACCGTTGGGGACGGAAAGAAGCGATGTGAAGCACCTTATTCAGCTATGTCCGCACCTGGAAGAGCTTGTTTTGCCAGGAGGTTGGCTAAATTCCAACAATAATGATAAAGTGTTCTGGGAAGACTGGCCCTTGATGCACCGCCTGACGTTGCTCGAGACTATATACCCGGAAGAACATCTTGTCACCCTCCCCACGCCTGGTCGACGGAGTATGGTCAATGACACCCGATACCCTCCTCAGCTGGTGAAAAACGTCCGTGAACTACGTCTCCGTGGGCATCTCAAGAAGCTCCTCACCTCGCTCACAACCATGCCTAGTTTGCTTACCCTCAATGGCCACTGCACCTCTGCCAACGCATCCATCGACGACGGCACTATCAGCGCTTTTGTCTCAGCATGCCCTCAGCTGAATACTTTGCACGTCTCCGCTGCTCGATTCTGGCTCCTCACTGAGCCCACAAATCATCTAGAAACCGTACGGACCCTCGTGCTATCCCACTGCTCATTTATGTCTGCTGCTAGTTTCACTATGCTTTCACACGCTTTACCCCGTGTGGAACGTCTGACCCTCGATACCATTGATGTACCTCATCAACCCTCTTCTCGAGCACAGCTTGGTTGGACCCAACTCAAACATGTCACCATCTACTTCCACAAGAACACTGTTGGTCTCATGAGAATGCGGCAAACGCGATTTGCTACTTGCTCTAATATTCAATGCCTGCGGATATTCGTAGTAGCGGAGGACTGCAGCGACCGAGGTGATGGAAATATTGCCATAGCAGATAAAACCACCAAGGACCTAGCCATCCGTTTCATGGATATGCTGAAGCAGGAACGGTCTGATATACAAATTATTTGGGACGTTATTGACCAGCAGACCTATCTTATGATGAAAAGCGATCAGCAGTGTTAACAACAATAATAAAGACTGCATTGATAAAGTCTTTATAGATCAGATGTACTGGGACTGGGTTGTACTTAGCGTACACTACCGCCACGGATCGGTCCAGAACAGGTTGTACTTTATAGGACAATCTTTCATGCACTCAGCCTCAGTACTTTCAGCATAGCGTTCTGTATATATCAATACGTGCGCAGGAAGGATTTATTACATAATGGCGAGGAAAATCAACTTCAAAGCCATAGTACTATGTACATATTCTTCAGCAAAAAAATCAGCTATACTTCATGCTTTGATAAGCAGGTCCATTTATCCCACCTGTACGACCTAAAATATGACAAAGAGTTATGTGAATAAAACGAAGCAATATATTCTCCTACGTGAGTAGTATAATTCAGTGCTCTATGCTATTACGAGATAACTGCTATGATACAGCGATAATACAAACTATGCAACTACCAGTTTCCACATTGATAAGGAAATCAGTGGGTTTGGATTATTTGCATATCTGCCTATATTTTACCTTGTGTACGCCAAACAATCATCGTCTGGACGAGCGATACAGTTGTGGGATCTGTTACCATATTTGTATAGTTTTACATCGCCTATACATACACCCGTCCTTCTCTGTATGACATGAGTGCAACAACTGCTACATTATATATTTAAAGTCAACGAGCAGGTACAGAAAGTTTCCTTCTTCCTTCTAAATAGTTTCGTTGTAAATTCTATTCATATTACCATAAGTATTCCTATCCAGTCGTCACCATAAGAAGAACATCACGCTATCGCATTACCATTAGTGATGCAGTCCCTTCCCATTTACATCCATTAAATAAAGAAGCATATAGAGTGTGTAATACCGTACAATTCTATAACTGAAGCTACACAATAATATATACTCACATAAGCGTACTATATCGCAGTACTTCAGTGGACAGTATCAGCAGCTCGAAGCAGTGCTCCACTCACACAACGAGATCTATTTTTACCTTGGTATCTTTTTAATGTTTCATGCATGAATACATCTATCAATACATACGATTATCATCATGCGTCCGAAGAGTCAGGTCACACGATAACTCGCACAGCTTCCCATTATTTGGCTCTGCGCAACAACGAAGGCATACATGTGGAATCAGAGAAGTAGAAGGGGCTGAGGCAAGAAGTGCTCAAACGCGGAACGTTCATTTTGCAAGCATGAACTGTCTTTGAAGTAATACGTTGCACATAACTGTAAATTTCAAGGAAAATGATAATTTTAGTACATATTCTCCACATATGGATCATATATGAGGCTTGAGTAGTGAAGGATTTGGACAATGAAAATTTCATCTTCTATGTCACTAAAATTTCCATGTATGAGCAGAAGCTGTAGGATTCTTTTAAATAGACATCAATTGAAGAAGACCTTTAACTTATAGAGCAGAAACAGACTCGTGCCCTTATGTAACCGGCTGCGTTCTGTTTCCATCCACCATTTTTTCAACCTTACAGCTGTGGACACAGAAGCTCCATTTCGAGCTTGTGTAACGGGAAAAGACATGCTCGTCAGACCAATGAACGATGGAGCACAGCGCCCCTTCTCTTGCTGCTATCATTAGCACCCACTTCATCCCCGCACTTAAGCCCATATAATTTACCCGTAAATGCGTGTATATAAGGATCTACAAACAGTTTCTCTCCATCTTACCTATAAACTCCCTCAGATTATCGTTCAAATATGCGCTTTTCGTTTGCTGCTCTCGCTACCCTTGCTGTTGTTCTCGGTGTGCAGGCCGTGGATTACCGTTTAACTTATGACCTTCCTGCCGGTACCACCGTGGACGACTTTTGCAACTCGTTCTCCAATGAATGCTCCACGTGAGTGTAAATCCATACTTAAATGAAGCAACAAACGCGCCATCTTGAGTTCTTATACTGACATAAACGTGCAATTAGCTATATCCATGAGAACTACGCTGGTCAGACTCCTTCATCCTATTGCTATGCTGGACCCCAGAATGGCACTATCAACGTCTATTGCAATGGCCTGACTGTCGACCAACATACCACCGACTTCGCCAAAACTCTCGGTCTTACTGCTGCATAGTTCAATAAAAATATATATACATATGATTTAAAACGATTCTCTATGAATATTGGCTGTAATGTGTTTCAATAGTAATTGCACAGGATGTATCCGTAATGGGTAATTGCTTTTCTTTTTATTGATGCATGTTCAGATAAGTACAAGAGGTTTGCTTTGGAAAACAAAAATGCTATATGGCTATGAATCGAGGGATGAGTTAATACGGCTTGTGACGCCGGTCACGGGCTGCCGATGAAGATGAAGCTGGTGCTGCGGATGGTTTTCTGGATGATTGATGATACTGATTCTTGGCAAGGCTCGACCTTGGATGGGTATGTGAAGCAATTGAGGATGATGTATGCGTAGCGGATGACAGGGGGCGGCTGGACCTGGAGGAAGGGGAGGAAGCAGATGAGGCCGCGTGTGATGATGATGGGCTTTGCGAAGGCTTCTGTTGTAAGGTCGCAAGCTTTCGCTCAATAGCATCGATTTTCGCGTCCGTGCTACTTTTGCATTAGGTCCCTAATCCAGAATAAACGGGTCTTCAAAGCACTTACCTTGCGTTTGCCATCTTTTGGGAGCGCAACAAAGTGAATGCGTTGGGACGGTTCATACTAGACGACGTTTGCCCCTTCTTTGCATCTTTATCCGGAGTCTACGAGAAAAAGAGGAAACAAGCGGTTAGACGCTTTTGTCTGCTATAGTAATTTATGCTACCATATAGGCCAATGAGACAACTAAGGGTTTGCCACGAATTATTCGACCATGAAGAGCCTTGATAGCACTAAAAGCTTGCTATATAGATACAGATCAATATCAAAAGAGATATTGAATGAACCGTGTGCGAATACCTCTTTCGTTTCGTACTCGAGGAAGCAATATCCTCTAGGTTGACCCTTTTTAGGGCCTGCGTGGTGAAACATGTAGTCAAGAAAAGTGATTTTGCCGAATGGTTCAAAGAGCTTGACAACTGCATATCTACCGAAGAATATATATTAAGTCAAGATGTTAGGGATACATTCGTGTAGACTTACTCATCCAGTGCCAAGTCTAGATTGCCAACATAGAGACGCTAAAAGCAGGATATTAAATATTTAATTGATAACTGAGGTAAACAAGACTACCTTTGCTTTCTGTGATGGCGTCGCCATCGGGAGAAGGAACGACAGCGAAGTAATGAATGATGATTGCGATGAATATCGGCGTTTAAAAAGGATAAACTTGAAATGTGAATCGAGCCCTTGCCCCAAAGAGTGGTGATGGTAGTCTGACAGACTTCTCTCTTTCTCTCTTTCACACACAATGAGCTCAATCAACGACTTGATTCCGTACGCCGTTTCAGCACTTATTGCTGCTGGCTCTGCTTATTATTTCGTCAAGCAGAAGAGTAAGGCACTCAGTCTTTCTTTCTTGTCTGTACTAAATAGGCACACTTGCAACTATAACAGAGGGTGCTGTCCTGGACCCCAAGGCGTATAAGAATTTCAAGCTCGTCGAGAAGATTGACGTTTCGCCCAACACGGCACTGTAAGTCGAACGAAAAAGTGTAATGGTGTTGTGTCTAATGCAAGTTATCGGTGTGTTGGTCAATGCAGGTACCGTTTCGCGTTGCCGAGCAAGGATGCTATTCTCGGTCTGCCCATCGGCCAACACATTTCCGTCATGGCCGAGATCAATGGCAAAGAAGTGTCGCGTAGCTACACCCCCACGAGCTCCGACGACGATCGTGGCCACTTTGACTTGCTTATCAAGGTGAACAACTCATTTTCAAGGTCTTCACGTGTAGAAATGAGATTGGCGCTGACAGGGTCCGAATTTATCTTTTTTTAGTCATACGCTCAAGGCAACATTTCCAAGCTTTTTGGTGAGCTCAAGGTCGGTGATGCCGTCGCTGTCCGTGGTCCCAAGGGCCAGTTTAACTACTCCCCCAACATGTGCCGTGCTCTTGGCATGATTGCAGGTAACTTTTATACATATTTTCATATTGCGTCTTCTCATCTTGGAAACGATTTCAGGTGGTACCGGTATCACGCCCATGCTTCAGGTACGCATTTGATTTTTAAACTTTTATCTGATCAAACAAAAAAATCATACGTGCAAAAGAGAAAATCACCTCATCTCTAAACCTTTCCTTTTCGTAGATCATCCGTGCTATCTGCAAAAACCCCAACGACAAGACCGTTGTCAACCTCATCTTTGCCAATGTCAAGGAAGAGGACATCCTGCTCAAGGAGGAGCTGGATGAACTGGCTGCGAATCACAGCAATTTCAATGTGTACTATGTTCTCAACGAGGCCCCGGCGGGTTGGACCGGTGGTGTGGGTTTCGTCACGGCTGACATGATCCGTGAACACTGCCCTGCTCCTGCCAAGGATATCAAGATCCTTTTGTGCGGTCCCCCTCCTATGGTCAAGGCCATGCAGAACGTAAGCGGAACACGTGATTTCATACATAGATACTCATGGGTTGCTATAGGCTACGGTGGAACTTGGTTACGAGAAGGCACGCGCTGTCAGCAAATTGGAGGATCAAGTGTTCAAGTTCTAAGAGCGCATTCTTTATTTTAAATATAAAGTATATATCATACACATGCTGTCATAATAAAAGAAAAACAAGTTCACATCTTTTTGAGAAAAAGTATGGATTCATGCAATGCAAAAAAAAAGCTGGGCTTAATCAGAGCAACGCGATCCCCAATTTGAAAGGACGAAGCCACCGCTCCAATTCGCCTCTTTCCTATTATATACTCGACTCCATGGTAAAAAAAAAAAAAAGACCCGCTTCATCGATCGTCGTTCCTGATCGGCTAATGAATGACAGGCCAAGTCAAATTCGACCTTCAAGGGCAAATCCAAGGGTGGGCATAAAGGCAAGACACACGCTGGTAAGGTTGGGAAGACATCGCTTGCCAAGATCCAGCACAAGCGCCGAGTGAAGGGTGCCTCGGAATTAGACAATCCCAAGTTCGCCAATCAGGTATGACTCTCCCTCGATCCGATGCCCTGATCTTACTTACGTGCATAACATAGGATACCATGCTCGAGCTTCTGGCAGCTGCTACTCAGAAAGAAGAAAAGAAGCAGGAGGCTAAACTGCAACGACGGGTATATGAATGACTATCCTACGGGAAATTTATGCTAAACATTCGAGACTGTCTGTAAACAGGAAGCCAAAGATAAGGTCATGAAGGAAAAAGAGGGCAAGAAGGAAGACAAGAAGGCTTCCAAGAAGGAAAAGCTGGTATGATTACGAATGAGAAGAGACGCTTAGGAAGAGGTTAACGCGTGTGGGTGGCTTACAGGAAAAGGCAAAGAAGGAGCTTGCCAACAAGGACAAGAAGAAGCAGAAGAAACCTGATCAGAAGAAGGAAGTGCAACAACCAAAGAAGAAGAATAAGCATGCAGCCAAAGACTCTGAGGCTCAGGTATATCATATCCCTACTTTCTATCTCGTCACTTCACTTATTCATTCTTATATATAGGAATCATCCAAGAAGAAGAAGGTCCGTTTCTCTCTTTAAACAACCATCGTCATTGCCGTCCCTTCCTCATCACTTGCATATTCCATTTCTCTTTATCCACACCATCCATAATATTAAAAGAGCAATCTTTACACTTGATCATATATTTAATCATCTCCATGTCTGAGTTTGTGTATTAATGTGCTTTTTTCTTTCGACATGTTCTGCCCTGCACGGACGCAACGCATAACAAAAACACTGCGTCTCTTGTCAGTTCATGTGCGCCGATTTAGCGACTTGCCCTTCCAACCGCGTCCTGACTATGCCGCCATCGCTGCCAATCCAGAGGCAGTCCAACAAAACATGGTGAATCGGAAGCAGTGCGCTGTCAACCCTCACGACATTAAGGCAATGTACACCGAGCGTCTTGTCATTTACACCGCGCTGTCCAACCTCAGAGCACGCAAAAACACCTTGTCGAAGCAAATGAAGAACACACGCGATCCTGGGATACTACGCGAGGCACAGACGGTCAAGACGGCTACGAAAGAACACGAACAGCGCCTGGATACGATTGAAAAGGAGCTGCTACGTACGGCTCTGCTTGTTCCCAATGATACCCACCCAGACGCTCCCATCGGTCCCGAGTCCGCTGCACGCATCGTCAAAACTGTGGGTGAGCCGCGCGCATACACTCAAGAGACAGAGGATCACATGACCATCGCACACCGACTCCAGCTCGTCGACTTTGAACAGGCCGCCCTTACAAGCGGATCCAGCTTTTACTATCTCCAAGGTTATGGCGCGTTTCTCGAGACAGCCTTGATACAATATGCCATGTCGAAAGCAGCCGAACGTGGTTATTTGGCTGTATGCACCCCTGATATCGTGCGCACCTCCATCGCCCATGGCTGTGGCTTCCAACCGCGCTCTAACGAGAGTTCTCAAACCTATCATGTCAATACATCCTCCCCCGAAGAAGGACACCATGATGCCATGCTATCCTTAGCAGGCACAGCCGAAATACCCCTCGCTGGCAAATTCGCTAACACATTGCTCGATGAAGCCAGTTTGCCGCGACGGCTCGTTGGCTTCGGTCATGCTTTCCGCGCTGAAGCAGGTGGCCGCGGCTCTGAAACAAAAGGCCTGTATCGCGTACATCAGTTCTCCAAAGTCGAGCTTTTCGCTGTTTCTACCCCAGAACAAAGCCATGAAATTCTCGACGAGTTCCTGGAAATTCAAGAAGAAATGTACAAAGAGCTTGGCTTGTGCTTCAGGTAATCCACAGACATTGATGTATATCCAGGCGTGCCTTGACAGGTATTCATGCATCATTTAGAGTGCTCGATATGCCGACGGAAGAGCTGGGCGCAAGCGCTTATCGCAAATATGACATGGAGGCATGGCTTCCTGGCCGACAACAATGGGGAGAGGTAATTACTCGAAAAGCTTTATATGTATTCCTTCTAATATTTTGTTCTTTGAGTAGATTTCGTCCACGTCCGACTGCACAGACTATCAGTCAAGAAGATTGTCTATCCGCTATCGCCCAACTCATCCTCTGGGAAAACAGATGCCATTCTGTCATACAATTAACGGAACGGCCATTGCGGTGCCCCGTATCATCATTGCCATTCTTGAGACGTTCCAGCAAAATGACAAGTCGGTTAAAGTACCCGACGTCCTGCGTAAATGGCTGCCAGGACAGCCAGAATTTCTTAAATAGATACATATTATATTACGAAAAAGCATGCAGTAAATAGATTCACAACAAAACATAGCAGAGATAATGTACACAGTAACTACTGGTGCTTATTTTCCGTCCAGTGCAACATATAATTGTCGTACTGCTTCGCGCGTTCGCCATATTTCGTTTCACCAACAATAAACCGCACCAGCTTGGTCAAATGCTCGAGCTCTTCTGTGATCTCCTCGGAAGAGCTCGCCATAGCATACCACGTGAGGTTCTTGAACTTTTGCTTTTGGTTCTCACGCCGATGATTAATCAGACGCTCGCGCGCTGACCGTGTTGATGGCATATACAGCGGTAGCGGCATTTTGGACGCGAGCGAGCTGGCGACTGTGTGAAAGTGGAGAATCATGCAAGCGATCATGTCCCGCCGGTAGAGATAGTATGCCTCGTTGCAGATATCGTTCTTGACGGTCAGAGGCATCTTGGTAAGTGACACACGGATACTGCCGAGGTGATTCAGGATGCTTTGAGACGAGGCGAGCATCTCTTTGTAGAACTCTTTGGGAAACGGGCCCTTGAGGCGCGGCTCATGATCGGTCAGTTGAAGTAACACTCGAGCGTTCGTGATTGTCGTCTGGAGCTTAGTTTCCAGTTTCAAGCTGTATTTTATGTCCACAGCGGTAGGCGGATTATCCGGATTGTAGTAGAGAAAGGTACCCACAAGGTAGATATAATATTCACCCAACCGATTTAATATGCCTAGGTGGTATTACGGAAGGATCAGTATATAAACCATCATAAGAGATGATAAAGGGAATGGGACCAATAGATACCTGATATTGATTTGCGGACAGCATGCCTCGCAATAAAGGGCCAGATCATTCTACATCAATATCGCAAAAATGAGCAAAAGAAATACATGTGCGTATGTTCAGAAAATACTCACGAGTTGAGGATCATGGCTACCACTATCCCAACCACCACAAGCGCTCCACGCTTCCTGTAACAATAAAATGTATCAGTATCAAGAATAATGGTACAAGTAGCGAAGCGGATTTACCATACAGTTGTTGCATTTGTCTCGTAAGGCGAAGGATTGACATAACGTGTGATAGCTACGATCATATATGATGCGAGAACAACAATGCTTATGCGGTTGTAGGTGCTCCCCAGATGGATATAGAAGAAAGGAATTGCTAAAAATTGGGTCAGTCTTTTGAGAAACATCTTCCAGTTGACTCACCAAGTAAAACGGCAAATATGCCCAAAACATAGGGACTCCCTTGTCCCGTTTCTAGCGCAGCCCAGCCAAAGAGAGCACCAATGATGGTCCCAATGATACGCCATATGCTTGCGATGAGAGTACCTCCGCTATATACAGCCATGGTTATTTCTATGAGGCTTTTTTTCAGTACTACATACCTGGTTGGATTCATTATGGCAATCACCTATAATATACGTGCGTGTATATATGAGTCGTATGGAATTTCTCTTGGTAAATACTATATCAAAAGACCTACAGTAATAGACGCCCACTGACATCGCTCTTGTATAAACCATGTGGCTGATGAGGGAAAAAAGGCCGGCATACACAGGATGGAAACAGCTACGGCCATTTTGAGTGCGAATTTGAACTCGTAAGATTTTAGCTTTCTGAGAAGCAGCCACAGCTGATAGCGTAATGCCCTTGATCTGGGAGGATGGTAAAGCTGCTCAGAGCGTTGTGGATTTCCTCCATCTCTGGTTGAGCCATCCTGGCTTATTTGACCGGGCTCGTCTTCCGTTATCGTGGGCTCGGATTGTCCTTGATCCGACCCCGTGTGCGTCTTTCCGAGCACTTTATCTAACTCGATGAAAATGGTACCTCGTCGCCGCTGGATGCTGCCGGTAGTACTTGGCCGTTGGATTGGCTCGGGCGCCAGCCTCTCATTCGAAGACGGGGACCGACTGCTTTTTGACGACTCGGATGCCTGACGTGCAGGAAATAGACCCTCGGTACCCATATTTCGGGTACTAGTTCGCTTGATGTTTTTGTCTGTCTGCATCTGATTAAGACGATACTCTCCTCTGGCATCGTTGCGCCGGGCACCAGACTCGTCGTCGAGAAATCTGGCCAAATCATCTATTATCATGTAGCGATCAGCAATCAAAGTAATGAAGTGATTCGTGTGTGTCACATTACTATGGTTATAACCGCCTTTGTCACGCGTGCTCTGGTGATTGTTAAACGACACCCATTGTTTTAGCCATTTACTGGTGAATCGTGGCATGTAAATATGCTTGCGGCGTGTGGCACCTCCATTGGCCCGTTGGAGCTTCTCCAAGCTGCACGCCAAAGTTTCCACCTCCATCGCCACCTCGCGTAGAGTAAAAACAAAAAAGAAAATGAGGAAAAATTCCTCGCGCATGTGGATATCCAGAGCTCCATAGCGGTATTGAGCGCTGCTTTCCGTCAAGACTTGCATGCGGTGCCGCTCCGCCGAGTCGAAATCATGGACGGAGGCACGCAATGTCTGTGCACAGGTGCAAATCTCGTGAGGCCCGTGGCGTACGTTTGGATCCGGGTGGTGTGGATTGGGTAGGAGGATGTGCGAGAGATACGACAGCCAGGTGTGGACACGGTTTGTGTCTTCATCATCTATATTGAGCTCACGTCGTACTCCTTCTCGCACGCAGGCCAAGACGGTAGCGCACTCGGTGGACAAACGTGTCAGTGGATCCCGCAAATTTTCGAGGTAGGCAACAAGGATATGGCGGTATTGGGAGCTCATGCGCTTCTTGGCTTTCGCAGGTGGTTTAGGACGCTTGCTCTTCTTTTTCTTCTTATTATGCCTCGGGGACACCGAAAGCAATGAGGGAAAGGATGGGCTGGAAGTCATGGTTCTGTTGTTGCTATGCTCCTTATCGCTTAGAGACAAGTCTTTTTCCTCGCCTGTGGACGTTCCCTCGGATGTCGCTGATGATAAAGCTGTGCGTGCGCGCTTGGATCCCGGTCGAGGACTGAGTGACCTCTTGATGGCACGTCGGCGTAGACTGGTATCTTCGGCGCTGCGGTGCCGTAATCTACCGGTGGACGGCTTCTTGAGCAATCCGTCGTCATTGTTCTCTTTTTGTTCGTCCTCACTCATCCAGTCATCTGTATTAGCACAAATAGTCGTCTTGTCCTCATCTTTTGTCAGTTTCTGCAATACGCTATCAAATATCTCGCGCTCGCTACGGAGGGTCCGACTGAGAGCACTGAGATGCTTGACCATCTGATCGAGAGACTTGCGGAAGACCTTGAGCTGCTGTGGCCGGATATAGGCATAGCTGACCTCGTACTTGCTTTCCTTGTAAGACTGTCGTACTTTGGCCATGCCGCTACGCATCTTTTCCGCCATGTCATCAGTCACGTTGGCCGAGATCACACCTTCGTTGGGGTCCAGGAAGAACTGCTTTGTGATCATGTCGAGTAGCTTTTTGGAGCTGTCGGCCGTTTCGAGGATAGCCCGGCCCAGGCTATCCACAGCTGATTCGGGCCACAGAACCAAGTTGACCAAGAGAGAGATACCACATCCAATAAGTAATGGCGCCCCGTAGGTAATAGGAAGGCCAAAGGGCATGGTGGTTTGGTTCACCCCGAGCGTCATGGAAAATATCTGGACGACCATAAAGTGCATGCCAAAAAAGTAAAACTTGGGCCACACTTGCCGGATGAGCTGCGCAAAAAAGATACCGAAAAAAAGAAACAATGCGTTGGCAATGACACCGAGCGGGTAGATCTCGTAGTTATGGTGCGTGTTGTAGTTGACAGAGGCAGCAAGGCCAGCCAGCGCCCAGAGGACCGACATGACGACGCCAGTCACGGCCATGATGGTCGCGTCAAACTGAGCACCCATGCTGCGTCCCGGATGGCTGAACAGCATGCCTGTCGTCGTCAAAAAAGGTGCCTGCCCTATGCCGTGGGCGACAGGAGGTATGAGCGACATGAGAATGGACAAAAAGTAGGCCACCGTGCATTTGAGGACACGTCGAATGATACGGCTTGGGAAGCGTCTTTGAAGGTAGCCCATCAATCGATCCGTCTTCGTCCGTCCTTCGTCATTCTTGCTGAAAAGAGTGGAAGCGCGAGAGGCATGGAACCAGTCTTCGAGCTGTGAGCCTGGTAGCCGATATATGGAGGGTCTCATGGTATGTCGACGTCGGCGCGGTTCTTGTTGCGGTGGCGGTGGCGGTGGTGCTTTCTCCTCTCGGTCCACTTGAGGGCTTGGTTTATCATTTGGCTGCAGAAGATCTCGATTGCCATTGATAGCGTTAACGCTATGAGTGCTGTTCCTCGGTGAAGCCCAGACTTGAACAAGTGACGGGGAGCGTGATTCTGGGCTGTCCTCAATAGTAAGGTCGAAATACCTAAATGATGTGCATGTATGTGAGTAAGAAATCGAAGGGTCCTTTTTTTTTAAAAAAAAAAAAAGCACACCCTTCTCTGTGTTCAATGTCGTCTTTATCCTCCATGGTATAGATTTGAAGGGGTATATAAGCAAAAAAGTAGAAGAAGAAAAATAGAGATGTATCTGTTTGTAAAGATGTATTGATCAGCGAGTGTAAAAAATTAAATTTTCCGCGGGAATATCATGTTTATTGAGATGCGAGATTTTACGCATAGTATTGCAGAGACATCTTCTTCTTGGCTTGTACTTCTTGAATGGCATCCATGAAATCTTCATGTGAAATCTCTACACCTCCTCGTCGGAGCGCAAGCATACCACCTAGAAAAAAGGCCCAGCATTTAGAAACCTGCATGATCGCCCAAACCTAGTATCACTTACTTTCTACACAAACCGCCTTGCACTGTGCACCATTGAACTCGTCACAGCACCGGGACAACTCCTCAAAGTTGACATCCGAGTTAACGTTCATTTTCCGAGAATGGATTTGCAGGATACGAGCGCGGGCTTCCTCATTTGGCAAGGGGAATTCAATCTTTCTGTCGAGACGACCTGATCGCAATAATGCAGGATCCAGGATATCGATACGGTTGGTGGCAGCAATGACCTTGATACGCTCGTCGGAGGAGAAACCGTCGAGCTGGTTCAGCAACTCCAACATGGTTCGCTGCACTTCACGATCACCCGATTTCTCCGAGTCGAAACGCTTTGTACCGATGGCGTCCAATTCGTCAATAAAGATGATTGCAGGCGCCTTCTCCTTGGCCAGGTTGAATGCGTCGCGCACAAGTTTTGCACCGTCACCGATAAACATCTAATCGTGCCATCCGAGGTCATTACCGATTACTTTACATTTTTCTTTTGCTTATTTACCTGCACCAACTGTGGACCAGCGAGTTTGAGATATGCCGAATTTGTTTGTGCTGCACAGGCTCTTGCGAGCAAGGTCTTGCCGGTACCGGGGGGACCGTACATGAGCACACCCTTTGGCGGTTTGATACCGATATTTTTGAAACGATCGGCGTGTGTCATGGGAAGCACGACAGCTTCCACCAGTTCTTCGATTTGTTTGTCCAGACCACCAATGTCGTTATAATCCTCGGTTGGTTTCTCGTCCACCTCCATTGCCTTCACTCGGGAGTCATACCTAAAAATAGACTGGGTTGGCTGCCTGGATACTCGTTTTCTTGTGGGAATAAATAGGCTTACTCTGCCGGAAGGGTATCCAAGATCAAGAAGCTGTCCTTGTTGACACCGATGATATCACCAGGTTTCAAGGTCTCTGGGTCCACAAGGCCGATAAGTGGCAGGAAGACCGTCTAATAGAAAAGTATGGGATGCGTCAGCCATTGATAAAATTCTCAATCAATGCATTCGTTTACCTGTCGAGTGGAAGTTTTAATGACAGCGCACTTGCCCTTGCGTCGAGAGTCGAGGTCAACGTTGGCACCTTCCTCCTCCTCCTCATCAGGATCAACGTCGAGAAGCTGTGCATATGCGTTTGTCAGTTTATGATGGTATAGAGTGGAGTTAAAATAATCGACAACAGACCTCAACGACATTGCCGACCAGGTACGGCAGCTGCTTGTTTAACTTGATCTTCTCTTTGTTCTCCTTGATGCGCTCTTTCATGGCAGCCTGTTCGTGTTGCAATCGGACGGTTTCTGATTTCATAACCTTTAGAATAAAGAAAAGGGGAAGGATGAGTTGAGTGAAAGTTGGATGAAGCCGACGCGAACAGGTCGATAGGAGGAGATCGCGCGTATATAGAATGAATGATAATATACCTTAATATCGTTTTCAAGCAGTCTGCATCTATTGTTGATCTCCTCAGGAGAGAGACGCAGGATTTCCTGCTCAATGTCGTCGTGCTGGTCTTGGTTGTCCCAGAGGGCTTTGTCTTCGAGAGTTGTCATGTTATATTACAATAAGAAAAAGAGAAGGAGCGCGTATTACGCAAGTGTGTAAAAGAGTGTCGCTGTTTGAAAATAGGAATGGGTTGAAAGGGAAAATGGAGTGAGAAACGTCAGCGCCTGAATGTGGACTGCTTTTCGGTTTGCCACTCGGTTTTTTTCGTCTCCAACCCCTTTGGCAAAAAAATTACTACAAGAGGCACCTTTATATAATACTATATAAAAGAAATCCACCATGGCCACCTCGAAGCTCGACACTCTCCACGTCTCGGTCGGCAATCTTTCTACCGCTCCTTACCAGCGTCCGTTCACGTGCTCATTGAGCCCTGTCGTCCTCTTTTCCGTTCTCGATCACTTTTTGCGCCGCAGCGAGGGACAGGAGAAGGTAGTGGGTGCCTTGTTGGGTGCACGCAGCCCCGATGGCACCGAAGTCGAAATCAGAAACGCTTTTAGCATCATCTACTCTGAGGAGCAATCCGAAATCAAGCTCGACAAGGAGCATTACGCCAACATGTTTGAATTGCACCAACGCGTCAATCCTGAGGAATCTATCCTTGGCTGGTACTCGGCCGGTCCTGCACTGTCTCCTTCCAACGCTCCCCTCCACACCATCTTTGGTCAAGACACCGCACCATTCAGACCCATCCACATCACTTTTGATACAGATATGCTCTTGAAGAGCGACGATCTGAGCATGCGTGCCTTTGCTAGGTAAATTTGTCTATTATGTTTACACGCATTCAACTCACACATGAATCCATTCTTTTCAGCGCACCTGTTGGTTTCTCCACAAAGCCTGGCGATTGCATGTACCTGCCTGTGCCATGCTCCATCAAGTACCTTGATGCTGAGCGCAGCGGATGTAAGTGATGTGGTGTTTTCAGGACAGAAAAAGAGAAGGTACTAACTACCTATCCTACCGAATTAGTGGACATGCTTGCTTCCGCAAAATCATCAGAGAGTCGCACTGCATCGATGCTGTCTGACCTGGATCACCTTGAAGTCGCTATCAACAAACTGCAAGAGATGCTGGAGCGGATCAGCCAATACGTCGACAACGTCGTGGACGGCAAGGAACAGCCCAACAACGCCATTGGCCGATACATCATGGATGCGGTCTCGGTGGTGCCAAAGATCGACAGCGCTTCCTTTGAAAAGATGTTCAACTCTCACCTCCAAGACCTTTTGATGGTCGTCTACCTTGCAAATATGACCCGCACCCAGCTCTCGGTAGCCGAACGCCTGCATCTGTTGGTATCCAACTAGAATTCTAAATAATGCATATTGCATATCGCATATCGCAAACGACCCGATTACTTCTGTATGATTTTCTTCTTCGCTCTTTGTCTTTTTTTCTCTTTTTCTCTCTTCGCCTTCTTCTCTGTCTTGAAATCAAGAACATGCATTTTGCTCCCTGTCATACTATCTCAAATCGTGCCATAGATGGGCTGCCTTGGTCTGATGGAAATTTAGGGCAGGAATACAGTAATCGGACATGTAGTATGTTATGCTTGGGTCGATCATCATATGTATAGACTGTATACATACTGAGACATGCCGCGCCACCTGACAGATCCTTGAGTGGGAAAACGCACGGACCTTTTTTACTCCACTCTAAAAAGTCTGCATGGCGAAGGGCAAAACCAAAGGTGGCAAAGGTGAGTCAAAGTCCAACCTAGTTTCGATGCACGCATTGACTCCATGTGAAAGCACACAAAACACATGCCGAAAAGAAACAGACGCGAAAGAAAGGAAAGGTAACATCGTCGTCCACTAGAACGTATCCTAGACTATGCTGATTGGAAGACAGACAACATCGTTGTCCGATTTCAGTTCCGTAGATCTTGAAGGTCAGTTGCGCGATCTGCAGCTCTGTATCAAAGATATGACAGGAGACGGCAACTGTTTGTTCCGGTGAGTTGTACTAGCGTGTCTAGCTGGACTTCTTGTACTGATAGCTTCTATAGCGCTCTTTCAGACCAATTCCACGGTGATCCGTCACAACACAAAGCAATCCGCGCGGAGGTGTGCCGCTATCTGAGAGACCACGAGGACGACTACAAGTTCTTTGTTGAAGATGACCTCTCGTTCGATCATCATGTGGACCGCATGGAGCAGGACGGCACTTTTGGTGGCAACATGGAGCTGGCTGCTTTTGCACGTTTGAAGGGCATCGACATCAAGGTGTATCAACCTGGCCTCATGTATGGGAAAATCGAAGTCTAATATTTTACTTCTTGCTCACCCTATTTTTTCTTGTTAGTTATATCATTAGTGGAAACGAAGAACAGAATGGAAGTGCAGACAAGGACGACGATGACGGGAACGATGAGTACAGACCCTCTCGGATTCATATTGCGTAAGCTTCGAAAGGTGACCATGCTTGCAGTTGCTAATTTTTCGTCCTAATTAGATATCATAGCTGGGAACACTATAGCTCTATACGAGCT
Source organism: Syncephalastrum contaminatum (assembly GCA_013461545.1). NCBI lineage: Eukaryota > Fungi > Mucoromycota > Mucoromycetes > Mucorales > Syncephalastraceae > Syncephalastrum > Syncephalastrum contaminatum. The sequence goes on from VAFG01000221.1 coordinate 191,160, forward strand.
CTGGATGGTCCCTGGACAGGTCCACCGGAAATCAAGGTATAAGGAGCAATTACTTTTTATCGAGATAAAATCTGAAGCCCAATCATCCGTGTAGGAGGATGAACCAAAGGCAACGCAGCAAGACGAGAATGGTGCAGAAGCAGATACAAGCACGGCACGTGACTCGAAAGAGAAGGTCGTGCTGGAATCTTGCCCTGGTACAAGTCTGGTCAAGATCCGCCGCCTCTTGCGAAAATACAAAGGCGACCCAGACGAAGTCATCAATGCACTCTATGAGGAAGAATATGGCGCCTCAGATAGTAAGGCAGAGAACGCTGATGCACTCGTCACCGAGCCACCTACAGAAGAGAAGCAACAAAAAGAAGAAGAGAAGGACAACAGTCCCTCGCTGAATCCACCGCCACCGTCGCACGCAAAAAGTACATTTGAGGACGCACAGCCATGCGAACAAGCCCCTTCAGCACAGCCAGAGCCAGACCAAAGGGTAAATAATGAAGCTACACCCGACGACGCAGACGTTACCGAATTGCCCCAGGAAGAAAAAGCAGAAAGAGATGATGATTCAGCCCAATCACCGCCGCCAGCACCAGTTGATGAAAGCGTGCAGCCGAAAAAGCACCCCAAGAAGCCCAATAAGCGCGACAAGAAGAAAGAAAAACGGGAAGAGAAGCGCCTCAAGCGACAGAATAAGGCTGCCGCGATGAAAGAGAAAACAGATCATTCAGATGATGATACCACTACCACCATGAGGCAACTCTACATATAATCACTCCTCTTATTATGCATGTTCCTTTGCTTACACGGTTTAGACTTCTCTGTTTACCTATTCATCAATAATACAAATAGAGTCCGTATATAAATTTGTGAACCGAAAAGAATAAGAATGTAAGGGGGGTTGACTTTATAAATGCAAATGCTGATATATTTTATGGAGTGAGATTTATGCAAAAAATCCCATGGTGACACGGTCCACGTCCCAGTCGACTGCTTCGAGTAATCGCGTGGCTTCGTCAAGGCTGCACCTGCCAAACGCAGCGACGTAGCTCGCCTTGCGCTCGTTGACGATACCCACGTAGCGCAGCCACCACGCCTTCTCCACCTCGGCCGCGACACTATCACGGATCATGTGGTCCATCAATTTGACCTGAATGGTAAAACCGCCACTGATGGGCCGATGGTCGGATGCCTGCACCTCATGACGGTCATAGAACACGTTCTGGGTGCCGCTGGATCGGTACAGGATACGATCGCACCACGCCGGTACGCGCTTCTTTTCCGAGCTGTCGTAAAAGTCGGTGCCTGGATCATACTTGTAGGTCGGGTCAAAACGAAGAGGGCTCTCTTTGAACACCAAGAGCTTGAAAAGCGGGTTGATGATCCGCTGTTTGAGCAGTTGGTCCTCACGCTGAAGTTCGAGCCAGGCCTTCTCCTTGTCCGGCTGCGCCAGCAGCTGCAGCACCTTTTCGCGGCGCATTGAAATGCGGTAGTTGAGATCACCACTCAAGAAGCAGTGTTCGTGGTCCAAAATCATGCTGCCGTCGCCGCCATTCACAAAGACGTCGCAGTAATTGCCCAGGTCGGGAAATGTGGCGGTGCCGAGGATGCCCTCCGCATCCGCGTTGCGCTGCTGAGTATGCGACTGTCCAGCAGCCAAATGGCAGTTGACAAAACAGAGGGACGAGTGGTCGTACCGGAAACGAATGGCGATACCACCCTTGTTGCCGTGAAGACTCTTGTTCATGACCTTCATGCCTGTCTTGACCAACGTCGAATCCACGTCTGCTACCCGGTGCATATCATTCGTTCGCACAAGGATGCAGCTAAAGAGACCTACAAGCTGGTCGGTCTTGATCACCTTGTAGGAGCCATGGCCGTAATTATCATTCACAACGCGCACAATATGGTCATGCCAAAGTGTGTAGCGGTGCGTCAATAGTTCGTCGGCTTCTTGCAGTGTTTCAATCTTTTTGCGGGAGGCGAACAGTGAACCTATATAAAGTGTGAATTTCGCTAGGTACCTATGCAAACCTCTGAACTTACGAGCTGTCTGTTTCTTGGATTCGAGGTCGACGATTTCCTGGATGCCAACTACGATAATCTCCGGAGCCCCCATCGCGTCTGGTGCGCGTAACCACCGCCGCACCTTCTCGTCATCGCTGCGGGAGAGTTTCTCGGGTTTGTTGGCATCAATATTCCACGAACAAATTAACACGCCCGCCTGGCGATAAGTGCAGTATTCTCGCATATGCTTCTGCATTTCTTGATCTGAACATATTCAAAGAATATGAAATGAACAAAAGGGAAACGAGGTGAGTCCAGTCTCTTTGCGTTATTCCATGCATTGCTTCTTTACCTTGCCAGTACTCTGGTAAGAGACCATCCCACAGTGCAATGTTACCGTGGGAGTCGGCACTCACGACCTGAAGCGTACTTTCACCGAGGGCAAGACCAATGTCATCCACCGTCATATTCGCCACCGTGCTTGTATGGGCCTTCCATGATTTAATGACGACCCAGTGCTCGGGCCGGGTATCGTAGACGTAGATCATGCCGGTATTGTAGCCCGCCCACAAGTAGTAGTCGCCAATGCAGGCCATGGAGCAGATACCATACATGCTGACATTGATCACACGCACGAGCTGAATTGTGTTGGCGTCCCAGATACTGATTTTGCCATTGTCATGCGAGGCAAACACTTTGGAGGCGTGATAGGGTACGGATACGAGCTGCGTGATGTAGCCCAGCTCGTTGGGGATGCGCACATGGGGCGACTCGCGCTCTGCGTGGAAGGGATCAAACACGTCGAGCGTGCGTCCCGAAGACATCCAGAGTTCGGTCCCCACTATGAGAGCTGCGACGGCTTTAGACGCGACTGTGTGCTGTTGGGGCACTAGCTCGAGGGGATGGTCACCGCGCAAGGGATCGTTGTCAAGGACACGCCACATGTTAAGCTGCCCGTTGTCGTCGATGGTCCACATTTCTGTGTTGTGGAACCGCAATACAAAGGTGACAGAGGCGCTGTGGGCGGTGGTGTGCGTGCCGATGATCTGACCCGTGGCGGTATCAAGCACCAGCAGGTCCGAATCTTTGCAGCCCGCCCAAACAAAACGGCCCTCTTGGTTCGGGCTACGGGTCGGTGCAAAGGAAAGCGACACGATCTTGTCACCCGAGTCGCTGGTGGGCATCGTGTGAATGGAGCGGCGGCATTGGCAGGTATCGATATCCCAGATCTTGGCGTCGTGGCCGCCCGTGGCAAGCGTGCGGCCGATCAGCGCCATGGCGCGGGCCGATCCCTTGTGGCCCGTGCCGATGCGGCGTTCCCGGTCGTTAATGTACGGCGGCTGGCGGCTCGCGTTCGAAAAGTCCGGGTAGTTGTTCGCGGGGACAAAGTGGTGCCGTTGTTGGGAAAGCGGCACGGAGCGCGCAAGCGTGCTCTGCGAACGGCGAAGGTCGCTGGCGCGGTCTGGGCCGGCACCCGGCAGCGGCGGCACGGGCGGCAAGGAGGAGGGAGGGTTGGAGGAGGCTGTGGCGTGGGGGTGGTAGTGGTGGTGGCTGGCAATCGTGTGCGAGCGTGCCAGCGTCGAGGGCGACGGGCGAGGCGGAAGGGCGGGCATGGCCTCGGTGCGGCCGTGGAGCGAGGGTCGTGGAGGAAGCACAGGCGGCGAGCTGTCGTTCGGGGACGCGGTGGGCGCGAGGGTCTCGATGGTGTGAGAGCGGTTGGGTATGTCAAGAGCTGCAGCGCCCGTGGTGGCGGACTCCAGCGTTGCGGCGGGTTGCGGATGGGGTAAAGTGGCCGACCGGTCGGGCAAAGACAGCGGAGAAGGCTGCTGCTGCTGCTGCTGCAATTGCTGCTGCAATTGCTGCTGCTGCTGTTGCGCTGTCCGGTGGTACTTTTTGCTAGGCGGGGGCGGAGGAGGAGGCGAGCTCTTCTTTTGTGGTGAGTCTTTGGGAGGAGGAGAAGGCGTATGGCGGGTGGCGCTGGAGACCGGGTGGGCAGTCGTGTAGCGGATGTGGGCCTCTTGCACTTGGCGAACGAGGCGGTCGTCTATCTCGCTATCACCGCTCGTCGTAGTGCTCCCACTTTCACTGCTCGAGTCGTCGCTTGTGTCCGATACCATTTCCTCGTCGCAAAAAGGATCCTGTCGACCTTGCCCGTTTTGCGCTTCTTGTTGTGGTTGCTTCTCCGGCGACTGGGTCTGGGGCAGCTGCTGCTCGTGTTGTTGCTCTTGTTGCTCTTGTTGCTGGTTTTGCAGTTCTTGATGCTTTTTATACTCAAACTGTTGTGCAAGCAAAGAGACCCCGGGCTGAGGCTGCTGCTGGTCTTGCTCGAGCTGGACCGCCGTGCGTTTCGCGACCACAGGTGGTTTCGGGGGAATGGGCGGAGCCGACAGAGTGCGTGTCGCCTCCATTGAGGGCGGTGATGAGACGACGACTTTGCTGGAAGTCAGGATATTGGGAGTGTCTCTTTTGGTTGAAGACGATGGGTCGTAATCAGCGGATGAAGAAGTGGAGGAGACGTTTGTAGTATTGGTGGAAGTGGTCGGTGTGGCCGGTGATGACCCACTCGTGGACCCAGATTCGAATTGAGCCCAGCGCTTCTTCAGCTCTTTAAATGGCACTGGCTGTTGCTCATCGTGCTCATCCATCGCTTTCGCTCGATATATAAAAGGCTACAATATTAATGACAAAGAAATAAGCTAGACTTGGCAGGACCCGCAGAAGAGTGAAGAGAGAAAAGCAGAAATTGGTCAAGCCCAAAACAGAAACCCCGCCGAAAAGGTGCAGCTACAGCAGAACCTCGAGAATGATTCTTTCGTGCACTTGCTAATCCGCGTTTGCTATTTATTCTTTCTCATTAATGTTTGTTTCTGTGTATTCGAGAATATGGGAACAATCTCAAGCCACTCATCATAGTATTTTTTTATTTTTTCATTTCACGTTCTGCTAATGCTCTGTTTGTGCCACCATGCAATATTTCTGTCCATTATCCGTGCCCCCCAACCCCCCCAGGAGAGGCATAAATCCAGTGTACAGCTTATTGCATTCCGCTGTTCGGACCTCTCTCAACCTTCTCTCGAAGCTCTTTTCTCTTTTCTTGCTTTTTTTTTGTATCTATCAGCTAATCAAAAAGAATCCGATAACGTAAACCAATCTGTTGTCTTATTTTCCCACTCTGTAGCAGGCCCCTGCTTGACATAGAGAAAATTTAGAGTAAACGTTTATTGAGTCCATGTAAGCCTACAGGCTAATCAGACGTATTCAGATCCGTTGCGTGGATACCAAATGTGAAATATAAAGAAAGGTGGAATCAAATTATATGAATGTATACGGCTTGTTTTTCTCGTCCGGTCGCGGCTGAGCATGCGGCGCCTGTCCCTCCTCGTCTTCGTGACCGTGCTGTTCACTATGGTGCGGTTCTCCTAGGTTCGCGTCACTTTCGTGTTGTGACTCATGCTGTGCTTCGCTGTCATGCTGCGGCGCTTTTTCATGTTGTTGAGAAGCTTCCTCTGAAAGCGAGCCAAAGGGTGATTCCGTAACTTCGTCGTGGTGGTCGTGGTGGTGGTTAGCATTCTCTTCAGGAAGATGATATTCGTCTGCACGGTCGCTCGGTAATGGTGACATGGTACGCGAAGGTTCCTCCATGGCATCATGCTCGGAGATGGTATTTATATTGGCGCTATTGATACTATCACGCGGATTGGTGAAAGCCGCGCTGTAACGGAAGGGATTATGGGTGCCCATCGACGAGGACCGTTCAAGACTTGTTTCGCCTCCTGTAGATGAGGCTGCAAGGGCATCATCCCAAAGGTTATGCCCATCGGTGGGTATCATGAGCGAGGAGCGCCGGGCTGCCTCGCGTGCTGCAGCCGACGGCTCCTCCTCCTCACCACTTTGAGTAGTAGGCCGGTCGCTGCTTTGGGTGATGCCCGATGCCCGTGCGCCAGACGAGGAACCTTGCTGCCAGCGCGCAGCAATTTCCTTGAGCAGCCAGCTGCCCCGCTTGCCTTCGTCCTCCCCTGGGGTATTCGATGATGCTCCTACGGCGGCGGCCGCTGCTAGTGGCGCGGCCACGGCGGCAGAAGGGGGTGGTTGTGGGAGCTGGACATGATCGCTTTCAGGCCCGCTTATCTTGAATATCGGCGCGTGCAGGTTCGTAAAAGTCGAATCGCGCATGGTCAAGGGTCTGTCCACGGGCGAAGCGGCTTGCATGGCAGGGTCGAACGCGAATTGCGAAGACGCCCAACTTGCCTTGTTATGTGGCTGCGCTGGCATTGGCGCATCCAGGTTCAGGTCGCCGTAGAACTGATGATCCTCATAGCTCTGTCGTCCCCCAGGAGGAGCAGAATAGGCCTGTTCATATTGCTGCTGCTGTTGCTGCATCTGCTGCTCTCCTTGCGCCGGCGTGTAGTCATGCTGTGCCTCGGTTTTTTCGTTATCGTGGACAGGTGAAGGAGCAGCGATGGCCGCGGCCGCCACACCGGGAGCCATATTGCCAAATTGCACAGATGGCGAGTCGGCCAATTCACGCTCGGTAGCGACAGGTCGGTGCACACCTCCTCCACCGCCCATACGTGACAGGGAGCGACCGATGGCGCTGCCCCCCAAGACAGATGCAAGGAGGTTATACTTGGACGTGCGACGGTTTTCATCGATATCGTGCGACGAGCCAACGACATTGTTTCCAGTATTAAACATGTAGTTCGTCTGCTCCTCCATGTCGCGTGCGTCGTCGTTTTGGATCTGCTCAAATTTGCGAGCGCGGCGGCTCACCTGCTGACCAGCGCGACGTCGTCGGACACACAAGAACGCGACAATCAAGCAAGCGGCACCTGCAACCGAACCGACCGCGATACCCGCGATGGCGCCACCTGACAAACCGGTGCCGTTATTGTTCTGCGCCTCTTCACATTTGTTGTTCGTGCAGTGACTCGATTGGCACTGGAAGTCCTCATAACACTGTTGGCCGTTGCCGAGAAGTTGCACGCAGGCAGCCGTGGCGGCATTACAGAAATAATCGCTCGGGCACTGGCCGTTCACAGCTTTGGCGTCTCCGCTGCATTCGTTGCTGCCAAGAACAAGGGACGGTGTCGCCGTCGACGACGTGACGGAAAACGAGACTGTGGAGGAGGAGCTGGTAACGTCGGTACTAGACGGGGCCGGGGTCGAGGTAGGAGAGTCTGTGGTCGAGGATGGAGGCGTCGAAGTGATGGCAAGGGGAGTTGTAGAGGTCTCAGAGCTTTCAGACGAGGACGAGTGAGAGGACGACGGCTCAGAGGTGTAGGCCGAGTCGTACACGAAGCTGGAAGAAGGTTCAGTCGGAGATCCGCTCGAAGAACCATACTGAGACGAAGTGTTTGGCAAACTCGTTGTCCCTGACTGTCCATAGCTGTCCGTGGCCGTAGCCTGTCCACTGCTCGACTCGGTGGCATAAGATGTGTCGGTTTCGGTGGCGTAGGATTGCGTGTCGCTTTCTTCCTCCCACGACGGTTCCGCATAGCCAGTGTTGTCTTCACCGGACACTGGCCACGTCCCATCCTGCCGCCGCACTATTTACGTAGGCACGCAGTCATTTGTTAAACGCTTGATGCACGCTTCGAGGGTATATGAACTGTCATCTTTACCGAGTCTTTTTCCGTTGCTGCTGCCCATTACTGCTGCTGCTTCTGCTGGTTGGTGGTGATCTGAGATAGTCGATTTTGGTTTGAATTTTGAACCCCAAGGCTGGGAAAGCTTTTATTAAATATGAAGAAAACACTTACCCAACTCAAAAGTTTCAGTCGCGGTACATTGAATTAGCAGATTGAGCAATACAAATAGAACCAGCAGCTGGATGGACCAGTGCCGGGTCGAACAGAGGTAAGGAAAGGGAGGTGTTGGGGTCATGCATGCAACGAGAGAAAAAGAATGGATAGGGGAGACACCATACAGGTGAAAGGGAAATGAAGTGGAGGAGGATGAAAAAATTAATTGCCATGGTGCGACTTGCTTAACCCTTTTCAGTCATCGCACAAAGAAAACGAGCGACAACGAGCTCAGACTCAATTAGACACACACGCACTCGCTTGGACTCTTTTTTTGATTCGCAGTTGGAGATAGCTTGGTTCATGAAAATATACAGCTAGTTTGGGGTGACACTTGCATTCACCATTACTGTGCCTTACTGTGACCCTATTTTTTCTGTTTTCTGGTCAAATTTTAAGGAACACGAAAGCAGCAACGCCTGACGATCTCTTCTCTACGGCTGGCTTTGTGAGAATTGAGAGGTGTCACAGACTCAGATGGAAAAATGAAGGTTGCGCTGCAAACAGAAATAAAAAAAATTTTCTGCGGTGCCAGCCTATTTTTTTTGTGGGGTACAGTCATCGTTTTAGCACGCCAGGACAGACAACCACGAGTCGGTCCTCTTTTGCTTTTTTGGACGATGCATATCTTTTTTCATATAACGTAAATTGCTGAAAGGCACTTGCAACAGCTTGCTTCTATTTTAAAGCTCGGTGTAACATTGTAAGGTGCCAAGGTTTCAAACAATTCCACGCGACATGTTACCATAGTGGCGATCTTGGGTATGAGTATTTGATGGACAAGCAACAAATGGCCTAACGCTTTGCCGATCATTTATAAAGATAAAACTTTCTATAAACTGTAATAGCACTTCGAAATAATGCACTGCTTCACCGGGATAACAACATAAGAAATGAACATGTGATAATGTAACCGAGATAATGATGAAAATATAAATACAGCTATGCACATCTTCTATGTACTGAACAAGAAGGTATTATAGGATAAAAGAAATGCACTTTCGTATGTGGAGTGTATGCAAAACCATCATATACGTAGGTGCGTAAAAATACAGTTGAAGAAAAAATCAAACATGGAATGAACTAGTGCTTCTCGTTCTCATCCACTTGGATGAGCTCTACAGAGTGATGTTTTTGCTGGTGTTCACCGTTTTCCTTGTTGCCAACGACAGATTCTTCGAGATCAGCTTCGTTTGTCAAGATGTTACCATCCTCGCCGATAAACTGCTTTGCCTTCTCGAGCGCTTTGTCGCCTTCTTCCCATTCTCCGGATTCAGCCTTGCGGATGGCTTCTCTACGTTCCTTGAAAAATTCGCGCACCAAAAGGCCAGAGACAAGCAACCAGTAGCCACAGTAGGTAACGATGGTGCCAATGGTAGCCGTGTTGTTCCAGCCCAGAATGGCGTTGAAAATTTGCCTAAGGCGGATAAATATTTTGTTTTAGGCATTTACCAAAAAAAAAAAAAAAAAAGCCGGGGG
>VAFG01000221.1:200647-222300 GCA_013461545.1 Syncephalastrum contaminatum
CCACGAGACATGCCATACGCTCGTACTGACACGGTAGCCGATGACACTGCCGCTCTCTTCAGCGGTTTCGCCGCCGATGATCTTGTTCCATTCGTATTGCTCGATGAAACCGACTGCACGCGATAGTAGGCCAGCTGAGACGAGATAGAGGATCATGGTGGACAGGATGAAGAACCAACGCAGACGGACGAGCGAGCCACCGCGGTAGATGAGGTAACCGACCAGGCAGCCGCACACAAAACCCATAATGGCAGCGATCGGGATGGATTTGGCTTGTGCGTTGAGCGAGACCTGGTAGAAACAAAAGCCACATGATTTTTTGAGCTATTTAGTAAAACATAAAATACAAGTGAAGGAAACACTTACACCGCCGAGGAAGACCACAGCCTCTAAGCCTTCACGAAGGACAGTAATCAGGGGGAGAACCAGAAAAGATTGACGCTGTAACCGCGTAGACCACTTTTTGTTTTCTTCAGGGTCCTTATTCTCGATGGCCTTGGCAAGTTTGACTTTCCATTTTTCTTGCATACGTTCGGTCTTGAGCATGGCTATGCCCATGGCGGTGATCAAAACAGCAGCTATCGCGCAGAAGACAGCTTCCCAGATCTGTTCGGTTGAGCCCCACAGGTTATTGAGGACGGTGTAAAAGACGGCAATGAATGCAGCACCAATACAGAGACAAACGATCAGGCCGGAAATCGCGCCTATCCACACCTGTCTCCGTAGGCGTCTGTATACTAGCGATCCTGGCTCGAAGACGCGTTGAAGGAACGACAAAAGAACCGAGACAATAATCGCTGCTTCAGTTGTTTCGCGGAAAAGGATAAAGAAGATGGGTACATAAAATAAATCTTGCGCCATGGTAAGATACTAAGCACAACGCGGATGGGATATGTATATGCAAGGAAATAGGTGAAGATATATGCAACGGTAGAAAAGAGAAGAAAAGGGGAGAAGAAAATAAACACGACAAGCGCACGAACAAGAGAAGAAAAAAAGAAAAAGAAGGAAGAAGTAGTCGAGTGTTAGTTCAGGCGATGCAAAGTAAATAAAGAGGTGTGGGTCTGATACGACCCGGCGAATGGACGGTATTGGTGTAACGGTTTGCGGAGTCAAGTGATCGTTTTGATCTGCGCTTTTGTACAGACAAAAAGATGCGGGTCATCTGATAAGCTTGTCCTTGTTAGGATCTTCGTGTCGGAAACATGAAAACAGGCAGGGGGTATACATCCTACATCTCTTATTTCTGCTGCACGCCAGGGACGCACTTGAGAGGCGATGCGAGATGGCACGCGACACATATTTGATGTGGAAATTCTTTTAAAGACGATCATCGGTTATCTGATCCTTGTGGCTGGGTTACATTTTGAACAAAAAGACATAAGCAGGAAGTCCAAGGAGTGTCCACCTGCCTGTTCCTAATGCCCAATTCCTTATATCTTCAGTTTCTATAGATTTTTAATGCGATCACCTCAAGCTTTCTCCTGAATTATATCCGGGCGTCCCCGTAGACACGTTCATGACGAACAATTTTACTTCGTTTTTCCCTACGTATATCCCACACCTCCATTGATGATCCGATACGGACGGTCAAAATAAGGACTAGATGTACGCAGAGAAATCAATCCGATATTTTTTTTATAATATCAGCGATCTTTTTTGTACATATTTTACGGTGTTGATACATACCAGGGTAGCGAAACGGTGGTGTAACGTCACAAAGCTCACCCGTTTTAGGCATTTGGTGTGGGAAGGTGTGGGAACACGATCTCCTGTATACATGCGTAACATGTATAGATTCTTTCTTTGCTACTGTTAGTATGGAGAATATATATAGCCCTAATGGTGCCACATTCATCAGATGAAAGTAGATATACGCACGACATGTTCAAGTTCATGGAAGTAAGAAGAGAAAAGACAGATGTAGATTTAATACAAACATGTTTGCGGTCGACCATATACCTCTAAAACCAATAGGCGTGGGATGACCATGTGAGAAGCTCTGCTGAGGAGATTGCAAAAGGGCGTCTAAATTCTTCGTAATGACTGCACAAGCACCATTTTGTGGTAGCATGTTATCCAGTCAGGTTTGCTCTCGAATCGCCAAAAGCAACACACAGTAGCATAGCATAGTACACTGTAATGCACTACTATAAACGCTAGTACACGATTACTAGATTATGCAAGCAGTGATAAGCATGATGTCTAATTTCAGAATACGTTTTTTTCCGACCACTTCGAAGCTGCAAGCTGGGGGTTCCGTTTACAGTATATTGTCATTAACTATGAACTTACCGACTAATATCCCATTTCTTCATACGTCAAGTATACAACTCGGATATAAGTCGGTTGAGTACGGATAATCTCGACGCCCGCTATGTTCAGTATGTAATGAGATATTCTGCGAAGTCTTCTATATAACTTTAGGCTTCCATAAGTGACAGGTTAAAGTGATCTGCTTCTTGGCTATTTCGACCGTTTTCGCTGCCTTGACCACACATGAGCCATTCAGGGCGTTTTATGGGCGTGCAATGTTGCCATTACCGATAACCACGGCGAACATAGAAGCGAACGCTTGCATAAGGATCGTTCGCGTCTGTTATGGTAGCCATGTGTTGTGCGCCTATGGTTTTTATACAGAAGTGCAAAAATGTATCCCTTGCTCATTCATTAAATCAGGTACACTGAAGATACATAACAATTCATATGCAGTCCTAGAAACAATAGATGCACCCTTTATATTTTTTATACTCAATCCGTTTTAGACTCATCAAAGCAGAAAATAGAAGTCAAACGTAAGCGACCAAATCTGCGATAATATTTGTCAAGGAGAATTATTAAGGTGCGAGTAAACTAGTAGATAAGCAAATTGATCTTTTTCATGGCCATTTAACACTTCCTGGCTATATTTCTGGAGCCATTCTGGGCATCATGTCGGCGTGCGCTAGTGTGTTATCCCGAGTACAGATAGTCATTGCCAAACGAAAGTGGAAACTTAGGTCGTCTTCCGCAACAGATATTTATATATAACAGAACAAAATAGAAGTGTGCCTTTAATAATAATAATGTAAAATGTATCTCTCATAATTAATCTCTATAAGAAAGCACTTATAGCAAGATGTATAATAAATTTTTACTTCGATGGTCTCTATTGACCATACTACCTACTTCTTTTTAACTTTGCATTGCCAGGAGCCTAGAATTACCATATTAGAATTGTAAGAAAGAAGTTAGCGGAGTCTAGGGGTACTCTTTTTCTTTATTATACCTATTAAATAACTTATCTAGAATTTTCTTCTACAGAGCTCCTATATCGGGGAGGGTCAAAGAATGGTAAGGTTTATTCGGTCAATATAAAGCTTACTGTAGTAGCGAAAAATAGTCATTTAGGTGTATACTAGCTGTGCTTAGGATGTATAAGAAAACACTGAAAAAGGTCTAATATTTTCGATTCGGATACTGCATATTATATAAACTGCCACAAGGACAAAGGTAGAATTACGTATACTTATCAGATACTGAAGATAAACTATCTAAATGACTTGCCGTCGGCTAACAGAAGCTTTCTATACACATGTACTTGAATTAGGTTATATATATACCATTGGTGTCACTGATTCTTATATTCCTGAAAGCTTCTAGTATGTCACTGCTTATCCCGGTCCAAATCCAAGGCAATCACTGAGAAAGTATCTTAAATTCATGTCGACCCTATAAGTAGATAGTCGCTATATGATGGCTGTATTAAGGACACCTGTGGCAAAAGCGTGTCCAGTGATAACATAGTAGTAACAACAATCTCAATCATAGTCATGGTCGTCGTCAGTATATTTTCGTTTTTTACAACGCCAAGTAAAAAAATCTCGGCGCCAAGCTTGTAAAAATCAGGCGCCAAGTAAGTTTCTGAGAGCATTTCATACCCTTTTTTCTCTCTAAACGACAGGCATGGGCAAAGATACCCACACACATCCCACCGCCAATTATTACTATTCTTACTTTAGTCCAGCAGAACCCTCAGCAGCAGCAGCAGCAGGGACAGACGCGTCTTCTAGTAGTAATGCCAGTGCACCACCTCTGAACAAAAGCGATCTGACGCAGTCAACGACACAACAACCACCACCACCACCATCTTATGATGCACCATTCGACCAAACCACGATCCCATCCTTTAATCCGCATACTGGGCTGGCGGAGTCCGTTCATGTGCCTGACGCAGACATTGAAGGAGACGATCAAACGCCGTTACTAGAGGATGACCAGGACAGCAATGACTTTTCGGGACGACCACCACCGCCCGGCTACAGCGTATACCAGGCCAAATACGAGACACGCAAAGATGGGTCGGGTGTCTTATCGCGCGATCCACACTTGAACGCTGACGGTGAGGCGCTGGTTCAGTTTCTCAGACAGCACAACACTGCACCGACGATCAAGGTGCGCTTCTATGGTACGTCCATTCAATATAGAAGCATACACGATGTGGGCTTATAATGGCCTGTTCAGGATACCACGAGGAAACACACTGGCGAACGCGCAACACACGCGATGAAAACGGCAATTGGCAGGAAGAGCGCGAACCGGTCACCCAGCGAGTGGATGACTTTTGCTTCCGCATCGAGGCACCTGTGAGCACGAACTGTTTGGCAATGACGAGCGATAAGCCCGAGGCGGTGTCTGTCCGCGACCTGTGCGATCATTACGTGCACTTGAATCACCCGCTCAAAGAGCTGCGCCTCACCAAGTCCGTCGCGTGGGACTATGCCGCCATGACACAAGCCTTGACAAGAGCGATCCGCACGCAATATTTCCATTCCGTCGAGATCCAGTTTGAACCGAGTAATCATATCGTCTCTGTCAAAACCCGGTCCTGGTTATCACGCCTCGTCGATAACAAAGTCGCCCGCTTCCTCTCCTTTATCACCTGTCTGTGGATCCTCTTTTGGCCGATCGTCTTCTTTTGTCGTAAAAGGACTGAGCTACGCAGCCAATGGGCTATGGCCGTTACCGAGAAAGTATGGTATGACCAGCACATCCAGGCCATCATGGATCAAGTGCGCCAAGGCCGCATGGCTTCTCTCAACACAGTCCCGTTCATTTTGTAATATTAGCAAACAAAGAAAAAGAATGAAAAATAACAAAAGTATATGTATACGCAAAAAAAGGGGAGTGGATGTATTTTGCAGGATGAAAGAAGAATAAGGGGAGGGGGTGTAAGTAAGTGAAAGAATAAATAAGCTACTATTGTATTCCCGGTATTAAGAGCGCAGGTGCGGCTTGCCATCGGCAGTATCGGGCTTATAGTACTGCTCTCCTCCCTCATAACCTCCTCCTTGTTGTGAAGGATACCCCTGACTGGAAGACACGGCCGTGCTATTATCGTAATAATAACCATGCTCGTCGTAGTAGCCCTGCTGAGGCTGAGCATTATCGTAATAGTATTGCTGATGCTGAGGCTGAGGCGAATAGTCAGCCTGCGACAGCTGAGGCTGGTACGAAGGCACATAGTGGCGGTTGGTGCCATACTCGGCGGAGGAGGGGTCGTGATAAAAGTTGCCTTGGTCGTTCAGGCGCGGCAGGGTAGGCGAAGCACCACCCGCAGCCCCGGCAACGGCAGCACCGCCTGCGGCACCCGCACCGACAGCAGCGACGTTCGCATTGGCCATAGGAGGCGAGCGATGATGAGGAAAGTCGGTTTCGGCCAGGCCAAAGTCCTCAAAGTCGTTGGGACGCTGCTTGGTCTTGCTGCGGGATGTGCAACCGCCGCGTCGGTTGATCCAGGTCAAAAGACCGCCAATCAGGGCAATACCCACTAAAGACAACCAAGAAAAACGTGTTAGTAACCGCGCCGAGCTAACATTCATTACTGAATGGATTCCCCCCCCCATTCATCCATGGTTACGTACCAACTCCGCCGACAACAGCACCAGCAATGGTGGCCGTGTGGTTATTGTTGTCTCCGCTGGCATGAGTCTGCGTAGGCGAGTGCGATGCGGTAGAAGACGAAGACGAGGCTGAGGTGTGCGATTCGGACGAAGAAGACGCACTAGACGACGGGGTGCTGGAGGAAGACGGGGTTTGCGAGCTCGAAGGCTGAATGCTCGAGGAGCTCGGCTGAACGCTTGAGGTCGAAGGAGGAACAGAGGACGTGGGTACAACGCTGGATGTGGGCGGTGCTGACGAAGTTGGAGGCGGGTTGCTCGAGGTGGGGACTTCAGAAGTGGTTGGCGGTGGGTTTGAAGTGGTAGGCGGCGGCGCGGACGTAGGTGGATTTGAGCTCGTCGGCGGCACAGTAACGGAAGGCTGGGGGTCTGAGGAAACGGCAGGCTCAGAAATAAGCTGCGTGTCTGCCACCAGGCCCAGGAACGCCACTATAAGAGCAATCAGGGCGATCCGCATGGCTTGATCTTTTTTTCACACAAAAAAAAAAAAAGTATATGTAGGTGTAAAAGAAAAAGAAGAACCCACAAAAAAAAAGTTGGAGGTGAGAAGATAAAGTAAAAGTTTGGAACCCAATCTTTTCGCATTGTGTAACTGTAACCTATTTTTGAGATTTCTTCCTTTCCAAGGCAACCTTTTTTATTTATTTGCTTTTCTGCCTCTTTTGTGTCATCCGTTCCTCCGGTTTCCTTTAATTCACATGTGGCATGGATGCGGCTGTGTGTCTTGCCATGTCAGTAAGACGATTTTCAGAGACCAAGTGTGGTTTAAAATGCCCACACTACACACTAGAAAAAGAGGGGCGCAGGCCGAAGCCGGTGTGTTACCTCGTTACTCGTTCTTGTGTGCAACTCCATCTCCTTGTTCTCGGTCCAACTCGCCCGCTAATGAGCCGTCCTCTGCTCCTGACACTGTACCCACTTTTATCACGAACCAAAAATTCAGCCATAGCATGCGCTGCCTTGTCTTGGCCAATTTGCCTTTTTGGTATTTTCCTTTATTGCCAGTGCTTGTTTTCGTGAAAGAGCAGGACACGTCACTGCCTTTCGCTTGGCTTTCGTCACATCACCAGTCCAACAGGGTCTTGTTGACGACCGTGTTGGAGCATGTCCGCTGGGACGAACCCGCCTCAAAGATACCGCGGACGAGATCAAGCAAGACACGGTTCTGACGCAGGGTCTGCTGCACCACGTCGACACAATGACAAGGCGTGACGCGTCCGTACCATATCGCGCGGTGGCCCTGGTGGGTATAGATGACCATGTTGCCAGCGAACGCGTGTCCGCCCAGGTGGCTGACGAGGGTCACCACCGTGTCATCGAGCGCGTCATCCTCCTGGCCCTGCTCCCAGCAGGCGTTGCGGCCCTGCTTGATCGCGTCTGTCAAAGCAGTCTGCAGCATCGGGCCGATCGTGCCGCACCGGCGGTCCTTGCGTCCGTGGCCGCACACCATGACGAGGGTTCGATAGGGCGAGGGGTGCACGTTAAAGTGGCTCGTCCCCCGCCCAAAGCAAAAGTCAATGAGTGGCCCGGCCCGCCGCCGTGTGACATTCGCAATTACCACGTTGTCTGGCAAAAGAAGCACGTCTAAACTGCCTCGCTGCCTCGAGAAAGGCGACTCCAACGCGGCGCACGTCACCAGCACGCGAAACGGCTCTTTTTTCTTGCTGTCCTTGGTCGTCGGTCCTTTCACTGTCTGGTTTTCCTTGGTAGCTTCTTCTTCATCCTTGTCCTCTGGTTGGGCCACGTGGAAGGCCGCCTCCGGTGCCCTGTGCAACGATCCCTTCCTCTCATGAATCGCCTCAATGAGAGCCTGCGCGACACCTTCATCGTCTTCGATATGAGCTGGCCAGTCTGTTTTGCCCGTGAGGAGCACGAGGTGGACGGCATAAGAGGGCACAGTGTTGCCCAGAGGTCGTACCTGATCAATGTTGAGATTCGACGGTACGAGCGGATGCTGTGCGCAGGGTTGGGTGCATGCTCGTTCACAGCTGGGCTCGATCGGAGGCAGTGGTTCACTTGCAGCTAAAGGCGGGAGACATGGAGCAGAGCACACTGCACTGGGGCAACACTCGCTGCTCGGGGTGTTATACAAGCTATTGACGCACTTGGATAGCCACTCCATTGTGGCACATTTTTATGGTTCTATCTTTTAAAAAGGGAAAGGATCGAACGGCGTTCCGATGTGTTGTGCAAAAGGGAAAAGAAAAGGAAAAGAAAGAAAGAGGAAGAGCGTGATGAGGTGTAAATATAATGTGAAAAAAGACGAAAGAAAAGGCGGAAAAAGTAGTGATCAAACAAATCCAGGCACTTTTTTACCAGACGGCCCCAGGTGGAAACTTTCCCGCTAATCGACGCTTTCGTGCTCTTTTTCATCTCAACGATAGAATATGTATTCCTTTATTGTTGAATCTGTTTCAGCTAAAGTACAGTTTGGCTATAATGGAGCCTGAGTGTACATACACCTCATCCGTTATTGGCGGCAGCAGAGGAACGTGCCGAAGAAAAAGCAAGTCGCTCTTCGTGTTCCATCATCTGTCGCAGCTGCTGTTGATCCTTTCGCTTTTTTGCATTACGTCGCCTACATCGCGCTCTCTTCACCTCACCACAGAATATCTCATATTGGCAAAACAAGCATATCCATTCGTCTGGATTAGGACTCGAGATGATTGCCACCTCAGAAGAAAATACATCACCTGATCCGGCCGCAGCTCGGCCGCCTTTCTTGCTGCTTCTTCGTCTGTGTTTCTCCTCACTTTCTTCAGTCCGCTGTTGCTGTTGCTGTTGCTGTTGCTGTTGCTGGTGCTGTTGCTGTTGCTGGTGCTGGTTCTGGTGCTGGTTCTGGTGCTGTTTATCTTTGGGTGTCTTCTGCTTCGCTTTGGCTTGGCTGTCAATTGACGTGCTTAGGGTAGGAGATGTGCTGTTTGCATCCCGTGCTGTGGTTTTCCCCGGGCTGATATGGGCGGTGGGTGGGTCAGCCCGCGGGATGGATGAGGAAATAGTGCAAGTCGCCAGTACGGCTTTTTGCGCAGTAGAGGATAACTTCAAAGGTGGATCGCTATCCTTCACCTGAGATGCATGCCGCGTCTGCTGAAGGGGGATGTTTAGATTAAATGTAGTGCTTGGTACTGTAGAGAGCACCTGAGATGCTTGACCGGTCTTGGTGCGTCTTTTTCGCATAGGAGCAATTTTTCGCTTCTCCGTGATGCGGGGAGTAGGCGTGGAAGGTGTATCGAGTGATTTTAAACCGGGAGAGCTTTTCTGGCCATTAGACTGCTGTTGCGGCTCTGGGATGGGCGGTATTCTGTGACTCTCGCATTCATTCTTGACACCGAAATACGTATAAATCGGCGCTGGTGCGGTTTTTTGTTTGGATAAGGTGGGTGAAGCATCTTTAGCTCGATGATCAGGTTCAGCTACGGGTATAGAACCTTCGTTTCTTGCCGCTTCAAAGGACAGAACGTCTGGGATATCATGCGTGGATGACGCAGAAGACCGCGTAGTAAGAAACGAAGTTGAGGATCTGTCCGAGACGGGAGATGGGTTCTCCAAGACACGCGTTACTTGGCCTGTATCTGATACGTTGTCATTGGATGAACTATGGGTCAGCGAGGACATTGTCTCGTGCATACTTTTGGTTGAACAGAAATTTCGCGCTTTTTGACCTTTCTCTTCTGCTGTCGCAGGAGCTGGACAGGAAGAAAAGGAGGGCAGTGAGGTACCAGTCAGTTTGGCATAGGTAGTATGTTCTTCCGCGGGTGACTAGAGATATTGTAATTTAGTTGGTAAAAGGTAGAAAAACGATAGAGTGAGTTTGTATTTGTGTGGTAGCAAGTCATGAACAAGGGGGACCGACCTGTAATATTTGAACGTGGGCGGACCCTGACGAAGGAACATCGATCAGGGCACGATCCAGTCCTGACATGAATTCACAGTCAAGCGTCGTAGTGCTTTGATTGCTGTCATTGACGTGCTGATCGTTGCCAATAGAGTTTGCTGTGGAGAGAATCGAACTTTGGCTAATGACAGAAGAATCATAGCAGCTGGTCGAACTCGCGTCGTCGCTGTTTTTCGAACGACTTGTAATACTTCTACAGCGACCTGAGATAGATTGACCCATGATGGACTTTGGAGAGGCCCAAGATAATCAAAAGACAGAGAATCAAAAGAAGAAAGATAAAGAAGATTATGCGCGTTGCTGCGACGCACCGATCAAATCAAGCAACCCAATCTGCGTTTGGGCCACTTGCTTCCCCTCCGCTCTTCCTCGTTATTATTACCACCATACTATGTTCTACAGATTGTACTAAACATGCGTTCTGTCCGAGCAGTGTTGTCCAACAACCCGAACCGCGATTTCATCCATGCGTTACTAACCCTGTAAGGCCGCTTTGCGTATAAAATACACACTATGTAAAGACATACATCCATTGGCATCACCTTCGTCCTTGTTTCAAAGGGAAAGATATATTCAGCATGCGTACAGTATATATATAAACACAAAGGTTGCTCTGCTTCCTTTTATCCGCCAGGGTTCTTTAGTACTCCTATTCACGACTGGGTTGTTCATTGCGAGAAGGGTTTGGCAGTCTGATCACAGAATTGAGCGAGGTCAATGTCGCGTGTGGACAAGCCTTGGCAATCGTGCGTAGACAAGGTGATGTCAACGCGGTTGTAGACCTGGAGATAGGAAGAGTCAGAATATATGCAGAGAGACATGAGTAGGTAGACTCACGTTAAACCACTCTGGGTGGTGATCCACTTTATCAGCCCTGAGGGCGACGCGTGTCATGAAACCAAAGGCCTCGTTAAAGTCTTTGAACTGGAACACTTTCCGGATAGCGTCGCGGTCGTCGGTCTTGGACCAGCCAGCAGAGAGGAGCGGCTGCAGCAGGGTTTGGCGCTGGGCGTCTGTGAGGGTGGACATGGACAAAGAAGAAGAAACGCGGTGGAGTGGGACAACGGCGCGTCTCAGTCCCAACAGAACTGTCATTTCGTTTTAAGAAAAGGTTTCAACTTTCGCACGGTCACTCCACCTCTTTCTTATTCGATTTAACTCGATTTGGTATCTGTTTCTCGGTCTTTAGATTTATTTTTCTATCTATCATCTGTAGCCAAGTACCTACACGCAAGTATATTGCACAGGAAATGCTTCAAAGTGCTCGCATTGTGTGGGTGCCGGACCTTCCGTACCAAACCCTGTTTTCTAACCCAGGATCATCTTTCATCCTTGACCTCCCTTTCATGGACAAGAATGACGTATCGGATATTTCAATCGGCGTTTCCAATACACGGCTAACTCCGCATGATTGTAAAAATGAGAAATCTCGATTGCCCTGAAGGGAAAGTGCAGAGCTAGAGTCTGATTTCCTAGCAATCTCAAAGATTTTTCCACAAAAAAAAGATATGCACACCTTGCATTCTGGCTTGAAGATCCACAAACATCTTCATTTCTATTTGATCTAGAAGCGCATATGATGATGGAACTCTACAGTATTATTATGCGTGTCTCCTCACAGTGTAACAAAAGTACACATACACGCCTCTCAGGCTCCAAAGATTTTTTCCATGGACGGGTTTGGTCTGGATATGGGGTAAAGGTGACTTGCCAGAAATTCGGATAGAGCCACTTGGCACAAAACGAGAGACAGAAAGAGATAGTGCAGGGCTTTCCTACTCGCTTCTCCTTCTTTTTGTCATCCCTCCATTCTAACTTTCCTGCCATTCGGGGTCTATCCCAACGCTTGATCGCGTATGGATGTCTCACAACTATGCCATTCCTCCGCCGAAGAAAGCGAGCAGACTTCTCCAAAAAGTACTCTGGAGCAGCCCATAACAAAGTAAGATAACTCTATTTATCCTGGCCCTGCAATAAAACACGGCAAGCCCACTCATTCTCTTTCCACGTACTCGTAAGATCGCCCACACCGGGGGAGAGTCACCGTCTTCCGTACAACCCGGTAACAGACCACAGTTTTCCACAGCGACAGCTACCTCGACAACACTATTCTCCTCCTTCGCCTTCTCTTGCTCTTCCTCTTCCTCCGCCACAGACAACGTCGCAAAGTCACTTTACTTCGCTATCCGCTCTCTCTCATACCGACTTTACCTCTGACATCCCGCGTATCCACCAGAGCTTTTCGAATACTTCTATACCACCGCCACCACCGCCGCCGCCGCCACCGCCACCGCCACCCTCCGCTTTCCACTTGTTTAGTGATCCTAGCGAACGAGAAATTGCTCTCAACAACGTACGCATACTCTTTATCGCCTTTTTCTTTCCTAACCGGTTTGCTTTGGATAGGTGATTGATAGATGCAACCAGTTGTGTGCAGAGCTGCGCCGCCATCTTGCCTTTCCTGCAGCTGATACGACCTTGGCTCCGCCTGATTATCTGCTAGGGGGTTCTCGTAAACGTTCAGCTAGTAATGATCTCGCTCCCGATATAAGAGCAGGTGAACATTTCAACAGCAGCAGCAGCAGCAGCAGCAGCTACTATAGTAGTAACCATTCTCCTGCTCGAAGGATGCGAAAGCGCATGGTACGTTAGAAAGAAAAGAGGAGTTGGGAATATGACTTACATGCATATGATCCCCTCAGGATATGGCGGGGCGCAGGTGCCACTCTTGTAATACCACGCAAACGCCAGAGTGGAGACGAGGCCCCGATGGTGCGAGGACACTCTGCAATGCCTGTGGCTTACGTACGTGATTAGCTCATCGCTACAGAGAGAGCTCAAACTCAAATTTGTGGATTCTAGATTATTCCAAGTTGCTGCGTCGCAGCTCGCTCACCATCCAGTCGCGTCAAGTACAGACCGCCTTTATCGCTCATACACCGACAAGTCAGACGCTGGTGGCAGCCGGCAGTCCCGCAGCTGTGCAGAGGTTGCCTTCATCGAGGCCCGCCAGTTTGCGAGATAAAAGCAAAGCACGGATTGTGGAACTGGGGCCCGACAACATTTAAATGCGAAAGTGTAGTAACATTAGCATATGGACGCCCGGCCCCCAAACAAAAGATATATTACATCCATAGTCTACATATGAATCAGTACGTGGACGGATGAGCTGTTGTGATTGTGAACCCATGCAAATAATTTAGCGCCAAATTAGAAATGGTCGCGGTATAATTTTCTTCTGTTGCACAGAAACAACAGTCTATCGAAAATGCTACAAAAACTAATAGCTAAACTTTCAATCAACGATTCCCTACCTTAATATAGTAACACCACTTTATCGAAATTACGGAATAAAGAACGATGAAAAACGGCTGTAAACCCAGTTGAGACCCAAGCAAAAAAAAAAAAGCAACAAAGGAATAAACAGACGGGAGAGCGTGGGGGTTGGGGCGGGGAGCGAGGATCGACGTAGGCAACAAAATAGAAGGGCGGGTATTAACATAGTGTAGATAGTTAAAAAGTCCGCTTACAAGTGAAGAGTTGAATGCGCTGTTTCAGGTGCGTGCAGCTCTTCCAGTCGACAAGAAGCAAACTGGCCATGAATCTGTCTGATCTCTTGCATCGACCTGCCGCAGACGGCAGTAGACCTGTCAACATCAAATTCGAACAGTACCACAAGGACAGCCCTCCCCACTTTGAACGATTGCCTTCTACGCACACAGATGACGAGAATTCACTTGTACGACAGAATCCAGATTCACGCTCCTTTGAGGATTCAGTATACAAGCCAGTAAGAACTTGACGTCTATCTCTTTAATGATATGCTCAGTCATGTATTGTCTGTTATCATAGTCTTCTCTACCAGTGGCAAAATCGCAACGATGGCCACCATCGCCCGCCGAAAACGAAATGAATCCCCCTTTCTTATATCCTTTATCCAACCAGGAGCCGCCTTCTTTGCCAAAGGACGGTCATGCTGACCAGCCCAACATGCGTCCTCATCCGCCCTCGCTAACGAATGAAACCAAGACAGGCGATTCCCCGCTTTCACCCATACCCACCGTCGAGTTGAGTCAATCACCCAGCACCTTCCTGCCGGAGCGTAAAAACTCGCATAGTCGAGCGTCGACCGTCCCTCTGGATGAGGATGGGCATCCCTCACTTCATCACTCGCACAGCAACCACCACCACCACAACAACAGCAGTAGCAGTGCAAGCAGTACCAGCCATAGCAGTCATCCCCTTCCCCATCCTCACCCACAAAACCAAAACCCTGCTCTCCACCACAGACAGCTGAGCAACCATTCGGCTCCACCACCATCGCACACAGCACTACCACCCCAGCCAGCTGCAGAAAATGACGCGACCGCCTCCTCTGTCCTCAGTTTTCCTGTCGTTAGGGAAAACAAACGCTTCATTTGCCCCGTCCTCAGCATCTCTGGAGAGACAGTCACCAGTGAAAATATCGAGGATGGTTATCTTCAGTTTGTGCTCCATCATGACCCGCAGTATGTGGGCGACAATATCGAAAACCTGCTCTATGTGAAGCGTAAATTTTCCTCTGTGCCACGAACAGGTGATTTGTCATATACCACATGGGATGTCTTTGTGCTCGTCAAGAAGCTTCACAATCAAGAGGTGAGTCATCCATTTTTCTTTTTACTTTATCTTTGTTTTTACTGCAATCAATGCGTCTAACCTTCATATCTAATTAGCTGAAGAACTGGTCTCAACTTGTCGGCCAGTTGGGGCTGTCTGATATGGCAGGTCGGCCCCAATTTGCACAGCGAGTGAAGCGCTGGATGCACAAGTACAAGATCGACTGCTTCTTTGACTACCTCTTGGGCAATCCATACAATTTTCATTCCTCTGAAGAAAAGTACTCGGGCTGTCTATCCATGGGCAACTATCAAAAACGGAAAGGACCGCCTGTGACGAGGACAGACGAAACAGACTCGATGCGATCCAGCGATGATATGGGCAGCGGCAGTGGTAATGCCACCACCTACGCCAAAGTACATCGTGGTGCAAAATACGTGAGCCATGTCCGAAAACGGGCAGAGTTATCCAATGATGAGGATGAGGAGGCGCTCGATGAAAACGAGATGCAGCATGACGAGAGCGGCGATGAAAAGCGGCGGACACCCATCGTGCTAGCCGGCAGCCGAAAGCGACTGAAAGGTGCACAAATACCCCACGCCGCCGAAGTCTCTCGGCTCTCTTCACCGCAGCTGCGGACAGACGAAGAGATGATGCAAGAACAGTCTCTGTCGGGTTTGAAGAAGGCGGCGGATGGCGAGGCGTCTCCCGAAGACGAAGAAGACGAGCTGGCCTCGACGTCCTCCTCGGCACCTTCTCCCGTCCTTGCCGTCCGTTCCTCTTCCCACATGACTCCCCACACGGGATCTGCGAATAGCCACCATCATCATCCTCACCACATCACCTCGTCGTCGATGCAACACACTTCTTCTCCGCATGCGACTTCTTATAAAGGCGATACGGCCTGTGCAGGTTGTACAGCGCTTCAGTCGACCGTTGAGTCGCTTTCGAGCAGTTTGGACCAGCTGCGCGAACACATATCGGGTTTGGAGAAACGACTGGATCTCGAGATGCAAGCGCGCGAAGAGGAAGCAAGCAAAAATTGGTCGCGTGTGGATACGCTGTGCACTGAGTATGACCGATGGCGAAAAAAGCTTGCGGGAGATCTCCTGAGTAATCCCTTTGCCTCCCTACGCGATCCTACGTCTTCTTCTTCCACCTCCTCATGATAGTGTATAATACTCACCCCGCTGTAATAACTGGATTTCCCACTCTATCTCACTCTTTTATACTCGCCCCTCTCACACCCTCTCCTTTGTCTCTCTCCTTGCCACGCGTTTATTTCTTCCTTTCATCCGCCTTTTTTCTTATCTCTTCTTTAAATTACTTTATACTTTGGAAAAGATCTCTCTGTTTATAGTAGTAGTGCTTGAGAATATACGTATTTTCATTTATATTTTATCGGGATATCCCACAGGGCCCTTTATTTCTCTTGTCCCTAATTACATAGGTCTGCCAAAAGCGCGCGTCGATCGGACGCGTTTTTTACGCAATGCGTGCTTGCATTTGAACACCGCAACTGGACACAAATACATTTCGTCAAAGTCTCTCTAATTTTGTCTATTCACAATCAAATCTATGGACGCAGGCCAGGAACGTGTATGTATTTTTGCCTGGTAACCGGATGGCACCTTGATTGACTTGTTTCCTGTGTCTCTCTAGGGTTCTACCCTTCGTAAGAGAAGCTCCATACCTCGACTTTCCTCAAACGGACAGAAACCAGCACCTCTTTCTGTAAACAACCACAACATTCGCAGACCCCAACCCGCCTCCATGCCAAAAGACACCACCCATAAGCCCCACTCTACTCTGCGCGCGCGGCCAATGTCGTCTAAACAATCAATCACAAAACCCAATCACAAACCTGGAATCAAAGCGACCTCTGTCAATGCAGGCGTCAAACGTCATAGCAGCTCAAGCCCAAGCACCAACGCCGCAAAGAAGCCACGGGCAGCTTGGGATGTTCGTGTATGTTTATACTGTCAATGTAACGAACCAGTACCCTGCATACTGACTGGATTTGCTTTAGGGCAAGCTGAACGATATGGAGGAAACACACGCAGAGAATCAGCGACGAAGTAAGTACACAACCCGTTTTATAGCTGATTCCCTTACACGCTGGCCTCTTGTTATCTCTATCACTACAACAACAACAACGAAAAGCAGCCGAGCTCGTTAACAAACGTGATGAATCGCTCAACGTCACTGCGGCCAAGATCAATGAAGAAAGGGAAGCCTCGGAACTCCACAAAGAAATTCAGGCCCTCAAGGAAGCAGCTGACAAGCACTTTGCCGAGACAAAGTCAAAACTACTCGCCCAGTTCCAAGCCGAGGACAAACAGCTCGAGATGGACAATGCACGCTATCTGGAGACTTTGAACCGCATCCACGAGGAAGATCAAGCGATGCAAACCAGGATCCGTCAAGCCAAGGCGACGCGTGCCTCTGAGGCGGCCGAGAACACCGTCCTCAAAACATCGCTCCAGGAAACCTCTGCATCTTTTGCCGAAATGCAGGTGGACCTGAGCAAGATCCAAACCCGCGTAGAAGTGAGGAAGCGAGCCATTTTGAAAAGAAAAAAAAAAGTGGACATTGTTTACTGATCTGGTATATTATGCACGGTAGGAAACGGACAAGATGATCCAGACTCGCAAGGAAAACGCGGAAAACCAAAAGGCCGAGACAAGCGCGATCCATGCCAGGATCAAGGAAATCCAGTCGAACCTTCTCAGGGCCGAAAGAATTCGCCGAGGTCTGCACAACACTATCCAGGAGCTGAAAGGCAACATTCGCGTCTTCTGCCGCGTTCGGCCTCCATCCGGTAAATAGGGAGAGACGTGTGCGCTTGCATTTATTCACCTTTTGGTATGTAGAAGCCGAGACACAAGCGGGAGAAATGGCGCAGATGCGCTTTCATGGCGAGGATGGCGAGAAGCTAGAACTTTCTGAAACGACGTCCAGTACATTAGGGCGGACCACGGTCAAGACATACCCTTTTGCCTTTGATAAGGTCTTCTCGCCAAGCAGTACGCAGCAAGACTGCTTCGAAGAGATATCACAGCTGGTCCAGTCCGCCCTGGACGGCTACAATGTATGCATCTTTGCCTACGGCCAAACGGGTAGTGGCAAGGTAAGTCATTGATCACCCCAGAGGGAGGACACACGAAAGGGGGGGGGGCACCCAGGGATCTGCGATGGGGGGTTTGTAAAGGAAGGGGGGAGATAAGCACGTGAGCACCAGTAAGAAAAGACTTGATAGATATCTAAAAAATGCCTAATTAGACGTACACGATGCAAGGCCCCTCCGGCCCCAGCGCCGTCGAGTCAGCAGGCATGATTCCCCGAGCGGTGCAACAGATATACGATGTTGCGCAAAAGCTGACTGACCAGAACTGGACGTATACCATGGAGGGCCAGTTCTTGGAGATCTACAACGAGACCCTCCACGACCTCCTTGGCGATGCCTCATCCTATGGCAAGATCAAGCATGATATCCGCCACCACAAGGATGGCCGCACCACGGTATCAGACATGACGACGGGTACGTATTTTTCTGTTATCCTTTTCTCGGACGCGCGCGACCCAAAAAACGATAAAGATTCAGCGCGTGGCCCTCTCCCCCCGGGCCGCCCCTCTATTTTCTTTTGTTTTGCCTGTATTTATTTTTCTCACGCGGGACGCTTATGCAGTGAATTTGGACTCTCCGGCCAAGGTCAAGACGATGTTGCGCAAGGCGAGCCAGAATAGGGCGACGGGTGCGACCAACCTGAACGAGCGATCGTC
Source organism: Syncephalastrum contaminatum (assembly GCA_013461545.1). NCBI lineage: Eukaryota > Fungi > Mucoromycota > Mucoromycetes > Mucorales > Syncephalastraceae > Syncephalastrum > Syncephalastrum contaminatum. The sequence continues at coordinate 218,864 of VAFG01000221.1, forward strand.
GCGCAGCCATAGCGTGTTTACCCTGCGACTGAACGGGCGCAATGCCGCGACGCAGGAAAAATGCACAGGCGTGCTCAACTTGATCGACTTGGCAGGATCCGAGCGGCTGGCGCAATCCGGCTCGACGGGCGACCGGCTGCGCGAGACGCAGGCGATCAACAAGAGTCTCAGCTGCCTCGGCGACGTGATCCACGCTTTGGGGAGCAACACGACGGGCCACATTCCCTACCGTAACTCTAAACTCACCTACCTGCTCCAAAACTCGCTCGGTGGGAACTCCAAAACCCTCATGTTTGTCAATGTGTCACCGACGAGCGAGCACTTTGGCGAGACACTGTGCTCGCTCCGGTTTGCAACCAAAGTCAACTCGTGTCGGATTGGTACTGCCAAACGGATCGTCACGAAATAAAGTTATTTTGTTTGTAAATTGTTTTTTTATGTATAAAACGGAATGCGTGTTCCGCATGATTAAAATACAAAAGTGGCTATGTAAAAAGATTCTATATGGTTGGGGGGGATGGATGCAGATGCGGGTTGGAAAAAAGGAAAAAGTAAAAAAGAAAAAGTAAAAAAAGATATGGTAGAATACAGGGGAAGCAGAAAGAAGAAAAGAGAAAAAAAAGGAAAATACGTACACGGGAGCATCGTCTTTGGTGATTACATACCTTGACGAAGTAGGAGCGATGTGTATGTGTATGTGCGTGAGGTACAGAGAGTGAAGGAAGGAAAGGGTATGTATGACGGTCCCTAGAAATTAGATCTCATCTCGCGAGGGAGAGAGAGAGAGAAAGAAAAGTTGAGGTGAAACGCGGTATTATATGGGACATTACGCGGTTTCCGTGGACTCGTTGGAGTTCTCGACGGGCAGAACGTCAGGTCCGGAGGAGACAACGTGGATCTCGGGGGTCTTGCCGGTAAGGCGGTCCTTGACCTCTTGGAACATGAGCTCGCGCTCCTTGGTGACACTGCCGAGCACGGCCGAGTTCTCCTGGGCGCGGCGCAAGAGGTAGGGGATGACCTCGGCGACGGCGCCGTAGGGCAGGTACTTGTAGATGGAGTAGCCGTTCTTGCCGAGCGCATACGAGATCTGGTCCTGCATGCCAAAGAGCTGGCCAAAGTGCACGACGCCCGAGCGGGGCAGGACGTTCTGGCGCTCCATCTCCTGGATGGTGGTCATAACCGACTCGCGGTTGTGGGTGGCGACCATGAAGACAATGGGGGCCGTGCCAGCCGTCAGCTGCTCGCCCGTCTCGGACTGGTGGTCGTGCAGCTTGCTGAGCAGGAACTTGACTCCGCCATTGTAGGATGCGTGGGTATCTTCCAAAGTATCGTGAATGGGCGAAGCGTATCCGAATTCAGCCGCGCGCTAAAAAAATTCATAATTATTGGAGTGAGACATTGCCCTGAATTATGGATGGCCTGGTATCAGGAAAAAAAAATTTTTTTTTTTTTTTTACCTTGCGCTCCGAAACCATGTAGGCGCCGCGAACAAGTTTTGCCGCGAAAGTAAAGTTCTCACGCTTGGCGCGCTCCACGTCGATTTCCAGTTTGCGCTGGGCCGCCTTGGTGTACATTTGATCTGCCGAAGAAAAAAAATTAGGTTCAAGATCTAGGTACCACCAAAAAAAAAAGTTGCGGAATTGAGCAACCACTTACAGGTATTGTAAACAGTAGGAGCGTGGTCCGCCGCGGAACGCTTGTTGAATTTAGTCTGCAAGTTCATCGCCACATGGTCAATCGCTTCCTGAAAGTAGGACTGCTCGGCATCAACCATCACACCCGCGCGGAGATCGTAGGCGAGCTTGCAGATCTGATCAAGACGCTGCACCATGCGGTCGTACGCGGCGAGATCTTGAGCGTTGAGAAGGCCATCTTGCTGGTTCGACTGCCACCAGACGTCGCGGTTGGCCTCGCGGACGCTGAAGAGCTTGGAGAACTCGATAAAGTCCAGAGGGCCGGACTGGGACACCAGAGCCTCGCGCTGGAGACGCTGGGCATCATTGGCAGGAGCAGGCAGGACGTTGTCGACGACCTTGCGCAGACCAGCCGCATCGACCTGGCCGTTGACCTGGTACTCGTGGAAGGCTTGGTCGAGATGGGTGATGGCACGGTTCAGACGAAGCAGAACCTCGGGAGGAGCAAGGGCGGTCACCTTGATGGCAACCAGCGCGCCGCTCGAGCGGGCAGCAGTGCGCAGGCAGTGCTTGATCATCTCGAGCGTAAAGTCGGCTTGCTTTTCTTCGTGCTCAAACTGGGACTCGCCACGCTTGCTGTCCACGTGAAGGTCGGCCTCGACTGACAGGTCGAGGATGCAGTGGATGCCCGAGCGCGAGAGCTTATCCATCGAATCGACGCACTCCTCAGGCGTCTCGCCACCGCAGAACTGGCGGAAGAAAGTGCTCTTGACGAACCAGTAAGCGACCTGCTCGAGACCCAGCGTCTCGGCAAACTTGATAAGATGGGGTGCGGCATCGACGAGCCACGGAAGGGTGCACAGCTTATAGACAAAGAGGCCCAGGATGAGCTCTTCAGTAGAGCGTGCTTGCATAGCAGCGCGGTTATTGTCATCTTCGAGCTCGGCCAGGACGGTGGCCGGCGAGGAGTGGCTGAAGGCAGAGATGGGTGGTACTTCAGAGTGCTCAGCGAACGCAGTAGGTCGCGACCACAGGTAGTAGCCGGAGGCGGCCGTCACAGCTGCAATGCTGGCAGTGATGGACTTGATGTGGGTGGTTTGAGAACGCGGAGCGGTGCGTTGGTAATGGAATGCCTGTCGCTGGACATGTTGGAAAGGCCGCGAACGAAGACTAGGTGATCGGAAGGCAGTGGCGACGGAGGGCGTAGCGGATGTAGTAGGTGGAGATAAGAAGGCGCGTGCAAGCGAGCGGTGCATTCCAAGTATGATAATTGATGGCTACAGGAGGAGAGAAAAAGAAGAGTTGTGGAAGCACTTGTTGGATTGTTATCGCTTTTTTATATTTTTTCCAGTGGGTAGTGGGGGGCCAGCAGCCCCCAGGAAAAAAAAAAATAAATTCAGCGGAAGGCGAGCACCTAGCAATTCCGATGAACTTGCCTAATCGAGGTATCCGTACGAAAGCGACCAATCAGAGGCCCTCGTCACTTATTTAAGTTCATGGCCTGGCGATTCGCTCGGGCTGTCAAGCAATCCAGGTCGCACAAGCCGCGTTATCATCACAGAACCAACGTGTCTCATATGCGTATGCTTGTGTATGTGTATCTTTCTCTGCTGCAGGGTGATGAATTGGGGGGTCGTGCTGCTGCGCGTTTTTATTCCTAAAACCTAAATAACAAAGGCTTGTGTGGATGAATAATAATGATGACCTTTTTCTTTCATGATTCTTCTTTTTGCGCGTTAGCTCCGTGCCGAAAGGGAAAAAAAATAACATGGATAATCTTGCCCCGCTCTCTCTCTCTCTCTC
>VAFG01000221.1:222572-257118 GCA_013461545.1 Syncephalastrum contaminatum
ACAAGGGCACTTTTTCAGACACTCTCAACTCATTTTTTCTGTTTCTGCTTTCTTTTTTATTTTCCCCGCGTTTATTGACAACGTGGGTTCCAAGGTAGAAAGATAATATGGGGTTTATCTTTGTTACCCTTTTCTCTTCTCTGTTGCACACGATGCAGTAGGCATTTTTTTTTTCGCTTATCTTTTGTTTATTGAATACTCTTTTCTATCTCACCCACGATCCACACCAAAGAGCTCGAATGTCTGAGATTATTTTCCCTCATCACCAGACCGTTTTTGGCGCTGGTGCTTATCAATAAATGGGGAAATTTTTGTCGACCTCCGTCGCCCATTGGTATAGTCCTCCTGTAATGTCGCGTGCCCCGTGGATGCCGTGCTCCTCTAGCATTTGCACAGCCAGCTGTGAATCGTTCCCCATACGGCATACCACGTACACTGTTATAAAGGAAAAGAAGGTTGAGTTGGCATTAAACAAACACTGCAACACATACACATGCACACAAACGAATGTCGCAGTGTGTATCTGTGTATCTGTGTGTCTGCGCGCGCTTGCATCGGCTTACCATCTTGAATATTCTGCTCCGCCATGGTTTGTTTGATAAATGGTATCTGTTTCTCCAAGCGGTCCAGCGGGATGCTCAGACTGCCCGGCAGGCGACAGATCCCATATTGGACTTGACTCCGCACGTCCAACAAGAGATGTGACCGTGAGCTCTCGCTGGCCACGCGCTGGTAATCCTGTTGTCACTCGCTCTCGTCAGAATAGCCTGTCCTAAATGATGTGGATATGGGGTCACCCTACCTTGACGGCAATGCGATCATCAGGTCCCAGCAGGTTCAACGACGTGTCCTGAAAGGGAAAATAAAAAATGGGGGGTATAAGACACACAGAAAAAAAAAAAAAAAGATTCGGAATGCCTACTTTGTCAGTTGCGCTGGCCCCGCAAAACTCTACATAATCCACGAGCTGCGTGATCGACGGATTATCCCCGCAGATGACACAATCTTGTTTTCTGCCTCGCAGTTTCACCGTGCGAAACATGTGGGCAGATCCAGCGCTGAACAAAAGCATATTGGGCTTGTTGTCTATAAGCAATAATTAATCACTGGCAATAATAAATAAACAGCAAATATTACCACACATGTCCGTAATAATTCTGATCGCTTCCAGCGCCTGTAACACGCCGATCACGCCCGGGACTTATGGTGTGTGTATGTTTGAAGTGTGTATAATGAGCAGAAGGTCCCATGGTTAGAATCGAATCGCATAACAAACACAGCCAACCCTAAATAACAAAACGTACCAACGCCAAGCACGCCTCCGTCAGAGCAATTGGTCACTGTTGCTGGCGGTGGTGGCACTGGATGCAAACATCGGTAACAGGGCCCACCTCGGTGATTGTACACGGTCAGCTAGCACGCATACAGAGAAAGATTGAAAAGGTTAACAAACTCAGCCGGCAAACAATGCAACACATGAGGACTGTCTTGCAATGACATTTCTGCTTTTTCTCTTTACCTGGCCATCCAGTCGCAAGGCGCTGCCAGATACGAGCGGCTTACCCGCCAAAACACATGCGTCATTGAGTAAATAGCGCGTCGCTACATTGTCCGTGGCGTCCAATACAACGTCATACCTGTCTCAACGTGAGCCTACTGGGATCCTTTTTTTTTCTTTTCCTTCGGGAGGATAAAACTTACTGTCGTACAATGTCCAACGCATTTGAGCTATCGAGCACCAATTGGTAAGGGACGACATGACAAGCGGGATGGAGTCTATAGACACAATATATGCAACGTGATAAGTAAGCATGAAAGCATGAATGAAATCAGTCACATTTCCGTCCGTTCCTAGGGTTAAAAATAATAACTTACTCTTGCAGAGCCAATGCAGCTGAGACAGCCTTGTTAACACCCTGCGTAGTTTCACGATGGATGACTTGGCGGTGCAAATTGGATATGTCGACCACATCATGATCAACAATACCCAGCTTGCCGATGCCACCTGCTCCCAAATACAAGGCCGCGGGCGAGCCGAGTCCACCTGCACCGACGATCAGCACCGAAGCATTGCGTAACTTGAGTTGAGCTAAATAATACGTACAGGGTGCATAGAGTGTGTTGTATAGTATAATATATGTATGCGATCAGCTGATCCGTCCGAGTTATAAAGAGTTTGACATTGTCAGGTCATACCTTCTAAGCCAAAGCCGGGAAGAATCAGCTGCCGTCCGAATCGCCGGATCTCGTCATTGTTCAGAGCCTGAGCAGCAGAGAAGTTTTCAGAGCGTGCTTCTAGTTCTGCGATGCGTGCTCGCAGTCTTCGATTCTCTTCCCGCAGATCGTCCTCGGAGCTCATGGATTGTGTCAAAAAGGTGGGAATATGTTAAATTTGTAGCGGAGACCTTTAAACTCGTTTATATCCTTTTTTGGCTTTCTTCTGTTCCTTTCAAATGTCAAACAGGTACTGACTGACTGGCACTGACAATGCCTTCCGCCCATCTCATTCCTTACTCTCAGCCACCATCTCGAAGACCTTGAAGACGATGAGGCTCTCTTTGAAGAGCTTGAAAAAGAAGAGGATGCCGACATGGCCATCATGCGCGAACGCCGCATCGCAGAAATTCAACAAGAGTAAGTCTCACCTGTCCTTTCCTAGTTGAGCGCTGACATGTGTCTTACAGATTAGCACGGCGGCATGCTATGGAAGACAATGCCCATGGCGCTTATACCGAAATCACCAACGAAAAGGAGTTTATGAAGATCACGACGGGCACAAAATACGTTGTGGGACATTTCTTCCACAAAGACTTTCGGCGGTGTAAAATCATGGATACCCATCTTGAGGCAGGTTCATGACATCCTTCGACTATAAATAGCATGACTGATGTCATTTTTTCAGTAGACTCTCAGCCAAAAGTACTATCAAACCCGTTTCGTCAAGATCGATGTCGAAAACGCACCCTTCTTGGTCGAGAAATTGCAGGTGCGCGTACTTCCGTGCGTAATGGCCTGGGTGGACGGATACATGCAGACCAAGTAGGTTGGATCAGTCCTCTGACAGGGACAGTGACGCTTATGCAAATGCATTGGTTTTGTTAGGCTGATTGGCTTTGACGAACTCGGAAACACAGACGGGTTTTCGACGGCACTCCTCGAGCTCAAGCTGACCAACGCAGGTTCGTGTTTCACCCAATTTAGGAGAGGCATAGAAAGTAACCAGAGAAAAACTAACCTACACATATTCAATAGGTGTACTGCGGAAAAAGCAGGAAGCCAAAACAGCAAAGAAGTCGATTTTCCAGGGTGCAGATGATGACAGTGACGAAGAGTAAAGCAAGATCTCGCTACGTTATGCAAACTTTACCCATATGGAACGCTGTTTTGCCAGCTTTTTTTGGGGGCGACTGAGAAGAGTTTGGAATGTGATGCATGACAAAGGATTCTTCGATAACAAAAATAAAAAAAAAGGGAAGACAAAGAAAAGGCGAAGATGCATGAAAATCATTTCGTCTGTAAAACTGCTTTTCCCTTTCTCTTCTCTTTTTCTCAACTACTTTTTTTTTTTAACCTTTGTTGCTTTATTGCCATGCTTTCGACTGCCAAGCACGACGATGTGCACTGTCGGACTGCCGTATCCATAGAAGAGCTCAATTACCTCATCCAACAGGTATCAGTCGTTTCGTTCGAGCGACATCACGACGATCGCAAAATATGGTACACCCTCCTAGTATCTGCATCACCCCTTCGACATCGATCACCGCGAGAAATAGACAAGGACGATGACAGCCAAGACGCTAATGATGAACAACGAGACAATGGAAGTCGGCCCGGGCCAGCCGTTGACAATTACTTCATTGCGCGTCGGTTCGACCACTTTAAGCAACTGGCACAGCAATTGGCGAGTCTATGCGCATGTGCTCCCAAGCTAGATCACAAGCGACGACTGTGTTTGTTGCCAAAACAGAAGAGCTTTCGACGTCAGGTCCAGATCGCTCACTTTTTGAACGCCTTATTCCAACTTCCTGCCTCTGTTACCCAGTCTATAATCGTCCTCAACTTCTTTCGTCACGGTACTTGGCCCCCTTTCCCTATCTACCCTGGGATCTCTTTTTCTGGCTCTTCGACTCCGTTCGCTTACCCCACCTTGTTATAGGCACTATGCCTCTCCTGCATGCATCATCATGGTATACCCACCTGACGGGCAAGTTTCGCTCGCTCCGACAGCCCTCATCTCCATCTGCTGCACGGCTGCCGCTAGCAGCATCATCACCAGCATTACATACTTATATATCATCACCAGAACAGGCACAATATATGCAACCTCCTTTAGTTCATGTCACGACGGAAAGTGACACGACGCTCGCCACTGCGCCAAACACAGCAAGAGATCGCCTGTTCTCGTATACTTCGACTATCAGCACCACGAGCACGAGCACGACGGGGAGCCTCAGTCCGAACCATATTAAGTTAAAAGTTGTCTACGACGTCCACAACATTATTGTCCTGCAGGTCCCGCGTACCATTAGCTTTGACGAACTGAGGAGCCGTATCCGCCAGAAACTCGTTCATGATGTGTCACTCTCACCTGAATTCTCCCTCCTCTTTAACGACTCTCGGTCTTCTGCTTCCTCCACTTACAGCAAATCAGTCGGCAATCCGCTCGTCATATCCACTGACAAAGAGTTTGCGCATACCATGAACTCGCATTGGTCATGCCTTGCAAAAGTAACCTTACGTGTACTCTAGATAGTTTTACCACATACCTCTACTTCTCTCCTCCAACTATAAAATAAATCGCATGGCACACTTGTCACATATGTATTCACTGACATATTATGTCTGTAAACCCTCCACCCGATTTTTCGACATTTATTATTCATATATACTAGTCAACAAACATGAGTATACATCACCATTCCAACCTTGCTATAATAAAGTCTATTACTTTTTTCATTTAAATCCAGACTTTGTCACCTTCTGGAACCAGGAGTCTGGTCTTCATATGTCTTTCTTGTGCTTACGTACATATATATGCATAGATTTCTTTTTTCCACGGTCATATATATGAAAAATCGTATGCATAACTTTTATTCAAACAATGAGTATGTGCAATGGTATATGAAAAATGCTTTTAGGAGTGAACGAAGACTAGTGCTCAATAATGCTAACCACGCGTGCTCTTATTTCCTAAAACAGATCATCGCAGGGGCTGGGGGCGGGCCCCTTCTTCTACGTGAGTTTATGTCTTCGCAACAGAAAGAGTCAAATATACCAACACTAGTTTCAAACAAAAACTTCAAAAGATTAGAAGATGCAAAGTACACAGTTTAGCTTCGCCACTCACTTTGCTACTTGATCGCGTATAAGTCTATTACCGCCGAATTATATTTTGAAGGGCGTTGACCAAAATAATATTTGCTTCCCTTGCTATCGAAAGTAAGATAAGTAACATGACTGAGAGTATCAATATATTACAAAAAAAGTGAGTCTGATAAACATGGACTGGTTGCCAACTCCATCGAGCTTGACCGTCTGGGATTTATAAACAATCATGGTTATTATTTATTATATACGCGTCTTTGAGTTTGTATAATTCGCTTATACGCTCTATCATTCATAATTTTTTTTTGTTGCAAAGCATGAGTGGTTTTTACGCGTCATGTTAGTTCAAAGTGCATACATATATAAAATTTACAGCAATCGCAAAGTCTGCGCAGCTCATTGTAAATATTTTTGGGGTATGGCTCATGTTTATGACAATATAAAGAATAAAGAACACCCGTCACCTGTATTTAGAGACTTCGCGCGCCAAAGTTTTTGTATTTGCTTTTTAGCTGATTGCCTGGTAAACTCGTTCCTTGTGCATGTGGTACAGCCCGTACCCCCGCCATCACGTCATCGACTGCTTCTTCGCCGCTATGCATCTTGACCTGACCGCCACTCTTGAGCCTAATTCGATCGACCACCTCCTGAACACGTTATCTTTGCGCGAGCCACGCCAGACTCTGTGCGTCCTGTATTCGACCCGCATCTGCTATGGTTTATAGCGCGTTTGACCACGCCTGCCATCCCGACAGCCCTCATTTTGAGCAACCTGAGCTTTTGGCGAGCGCTTCCACCACGCCCCAATCGACCCCGCTAACTCACCTGCTCCTCTTCGTTTTTGCTTCACGACGACGAACGGTCAGCACATGGCGTCCGGCTCGTTCTGTGTAGTTCTCACACTTCCGGGATTGGAAACGGGATCCCCGCTGACCACAACAGTTTGACTGGAAGAGAAATTCTGCCTTCCCAACTTTAATCTCTAAGAACAGACCGAACCCCTGGCAGACGCGCCTGAGATTGATTCTCACATTCATGCGCTTTGACCTTCCTTTTTTTATTCTTTCCGGTAGCACTATCGGTTCAATGGCCTTATCTACTTTTGAAAAAGAAAAACCAAAAATCCATAATTGGTTAAACATATCAGAAAAAATGCCTTGATCATAATGCTTTTCCATGGTGTCTGCGCAGAATTTAGAGACGCGATACAAGTCCCACTGAGTGGCCATGCAGCCTTCATTTGTCATTTGACCTCGCTTCACAGAACTCGGCCCGTGACGGGTTGTACGTCATTCAATCAGGAACGTAGCCCCAATTGGCTGCAATACCTTAGTATTGCTAATTTCATGGTTTAATCTAGATGAAGCAAAATGATTATGATGAGTGTTTACGCTACCAGGTATTCATTATAGAAACAAACGACCTCAAACGGCTTGACGTTGATGTTCATCAGCTGCTCTTTTGCAGTCTTGTGGCCAGTCGCGTTCAACTTCGACGATAAAAATGCAGTCATGAGACAGAACGATACATATTTAGCAGGGAGCTGCATTACGCTATTTCTCACTTAAGATGAAGACTTCATTATCGACTCTCAGCTCGATCTGCTGTTGATACGGACCCCTCATCATACACATGCTTCACCGTGTAAGAAAGTTATAACGAAAGATTGAGACACCGAGCAAACATCTGCTGTTGGTTTCCTGGGCTGCGAGAGCAAAAGCAAAAAATAAAGAGTGAAAAGGAAACGAAGCCGCAAGCGAGCCATTTCTTTCCACCCTTCATGTCTTTCGCTCATTTTCAACTTTCAACTAGCAGCGGTAAAGGAGCCCGGTGTGTGATGCACCGGTACTCTATGCTGTTACAGGTGTTCGTAGATGTTGTACGGTGACCATTCCGTCCCCTTTAGTTCCCTTTCTTCTCTCTCTTTTTTTGTTACGTTTCTTGTTATCTCCTCTTGTTATGCCAGTTACTTCGTAGAAAAGATACTTCTTCAATTTATCTCACCATAATAATGCTACCACCATTTCGTCCACAGTGCGTCGCTTAGTTTCTTGTTTAAGGTTCTCGTTCCAACGCTCATCAAAAACGGACAGCTGCTTTCAGAAGTTACAAGCGCCCATGTAAAAGTGCTCCATTATTTATATTATGATGGATGCGATCTGGACAAACGAGAGGACACTGTCCGGTTTGGCACAGTGTTTTGGTTGCATCAAGCATGGTAATTGAAGCATGAGGGTAAAGACGGAATACAATTGGTGGAAAGCGGGCTGTGCTGGCAAGATCAGAAAGGAGAATGGACGTGATAATTTTGGTTTGCCGACAACATTATCGTTGCAATGAGGGGAATTCGCGCGCCAAGTTCGAGTAGTGCTTTGGCTTTCGTATTCTCGATATGCTCGATCTCTTCACTGTTCTGACAAAAGGCGGCTTTGTCCTCTGGCAGAAAGCTTATGCTCCCTTGAATGGCGCTCCTGTCGATAGCCTCATCAAAAACGTCTTGATTGAGGAGCGCGGTGGCACGGACACATACAACGAGGACAGTTACGCCTTGAAATGGACGTTTGCCAACGAAGTCGACCTGGTCTTTGTCGTACGTAGATCCTTGCCTGATTACAATAACCAACTCACTGTTATTGCTTGCTTAGGTTGTTTATCAAAAGATCTTGCAGCTCGCCTATATTGACGAACTCCTTGAAACCGTCAAATCGCTCTTCCTTGATCAGTTCAAGGACCTTTCAACAGAGAGCACGTTGGCGACAGACTATACTTCCTTCACGCCTATCTTTGATCAACTCCTCAGACAATTGGAAGATAAATACAGTCATTCTGTGGGTTCACGAAGAAAGGACATTAATGTGCGGCGACTTACACTATTTTGCACAGAATCGACCCAAAGCACCAAGGAAGTTCGAGGACACCAAAAAGTTCGAGAACACCGTCAAGGGATCACAAACAAAACCTCGTATGTCTAAACAACACCAGTCCATCCATGCAGATATTGAACCAATCTGTTAGAATCTGAGAGCAAAGCGTCGACTACTATGAAGGACGTTGATGCAGATGAGATTGCCAGGAACGTACATGCCCTCAAATTGCAAGCAGGCAGCCCAAGAACCCGTGGAAAGAAGTCTCGCTCCAACAAAGCCTCACCAGCACCATCTCCCAGTATTGACGATGAGTAAGTCTCTCTTGAATTCTGGCAGGTGCAAGGACCAACCATCATGTATCTGCAATAGTGAGAGCGCTGGCAAGAAGAAGAAGTCGCAAAAGAAAGCTCGTGTGTGGGAAGGTCAGATCGCAAAGAACGAGATGGAATCGCTCGATTATAGCTCTAAGCCGGGTCCCACAACGGACGAGGAGGCTGCCGCTATGGCTGCTCAGCTTGCTGACCCATCCAAACTCGGCACCAAGAACAAGGACGGCATCTACGAAGTACAGGATGTCGATGAACCAGACGAGGATGATGAAGAGGAGTCGGAGGATGAGGGCGGAAATGCCAAAAGCAGTGGTGGCGGTGTGTTTTCCTACCTCAAGTCTATGACGTCCCAAAGAGAAATCACGGCTGAGACGTTGGATCCTGTTCTGGTCATCATGCGAGAGCAGCTCGTCAAGAAAAACGTCGCAAGCGATATTGCCGACCATTTATGCCAAAGCGTCAAATCAAATTTGCTTGGTAAAAAGATTGGCACATTTGACCGTAAGTTCATCAGTTGAGAAGGGTATGCAACGATTTGCTGACCATGCCATGATATAGGCGTTACGACATTGGTGCGTAACAGCATGGAAGTGGCATTGAAGCGCATCCTGACGCCCAAGACCTCACTTGACATTCTTCGTGATATTGAGCAAGCAAAATCCGAGAATCGTCCCTATGTCTTATCTTTTATAGGCGTGAATGGCGTTGGCAAGGTAGGCAATGGACTGTGTGTTTCAGTCGACAAAGGTGGAGGCTAATGAAAGACGATCCTTCCTCTAGTCAACCAACCTGAGTAAAGTGTGTTTCTGGCTGCTCCAAAACAATCACAAGGTCCTTATTGCAGCCTGCGATACATTCCGAAGTGGTGCAGTGGAGCAATTACGCGTTCATGCACGCAACCTGCGAGCATTACAGACGAGCGGAGGAGGAGAAGTGGAACTGTTTGAGCGAGGCTATGGCAAGGATGCAGCCGGCATTGCAAAGGACGCAATCCGTTATGGTAAGAGCAACCGGACCTAGTTGGTTTGTCACATACTGACGAGAAAGATCGCTTTTCCAGCCACGGTGAACCATTTCGACGTTGTTCTGATTGATACGGCCGGCCGTATGCAAGACAACGAGCCGCTCATGCGCGCTTTGGCTAAGCTTGTTTCGGTGAACCAGCCCGACAAGATCATTTTTGTTGGAGAAGCGCTCGTTGGCAATGAAGCTGTTGATCAGCTTACTAAATTCAACCAAGCCCTCAAGGACTTTTCTGGCATGCAGAACCCGCGGCACATTGACGGCATGATCCTCACCAAATTTGATACCATTGACGATAAGGTAATGACATACACGATACAACGAGAGCGAAATACTGAACCCGTGACCTTTATCCGATAGGTGGGCGCTGCTTTGTCCATGACTTATATCACTGGCCAGCCGATTTATTTCGTAGGCACGGGCCAGACCTACACAGATCTCAAGAATTTACGTGTATCGCATGTTGTGAATAGCCTGCTTCGTAATTAATAGTCATGACGACAATAGATAGTAATAATAGTAGCAAAAAGAATGGATATTCACGCACGGACGCATGGAGATGGGACGATCGATTTAGGCGGACCACAAAGGAAGGGATGAATTGGTCACGAGTTTATTCATCGTGCTGTCACAGCACACCATAGACTCAATGCCTGAATGTAACAGGACGTAACCATAAGGAGCTTCAACAACTTTTTTGTGTGGTTTTTTCCTTTTCCAACGATGCAGCAGAATCCGTCCACTCGCTTCATTCATCCTCAGAGCAGACGTTCATGGAAGCTTTCCCCTCCCAAATCACCTTCTCGACCAAGACGTCGCGTTGTCTCGCCCTGGCAACAGTTTTCGCGCTCGACTTTCCATATCACTTGTTACAGCGATCTCGAACGACAATTGCGAGAACTGGGCCTGCTGGAACAAGCGTTTGACCAAAACAGGAAAATCCAGCAATTCACAGCTGATGCACCACAGGCCACGCCTGAAAAAGAAGTAATAGCGACCATAAAGACAATGATACCCTCCTCAGTTCGACTTGATTTGGATACATCACACATGCTGGATACAGTTATGGAAAGAGCCATGACCCATTGGTGCTGCATCGGCTTCAAAGTCGCACCCATGCCGCTTGCTTCTGTGCGTAACTGGCGGCACGCCCCTGCACCGATCATGTACAGCATCGCGGCTATCAGCATGGTTTCACTCCAAGAAGGCACAGCCTGCAATTCTGCTGATCTTAAGACGATACAAATCGCACGTTTTACCAAAGACGTCGCTATGGAGCTCTATCAACGTGCTCGGCGTCAAGTCGACGACATTTTGTTTGAAAGCACCTTGGACCCCGTCGTGATCCAGTGCTACTTTTGTCTCAGTTACACGTCCAATTTGCTCCGACTTTACGAGCACCAGCGCACATGGGCCGGTTTAGCCGCCATTGCATTACGGCAGCAGTCCACATCACTTTCTAAATATTGCGGAAACGGAGACACGGCGGCGCTGGACGAGTTGACTCTGCTTTGCTGGTATCGGTGGTACTATATTGACGCTTGGATGTGCCTCGCCAGCGACCGCGACTGTCTTTTACCCGACGACCCGCCTCCACCCCCTCTGCCACGGAACAAGCTAGCCAACAGCCTGGACGAAGAAACCGAGTTCAATCGAGAGCATTTATACTCGTTTGCTGTCTTGGCGCGTTACATGCGACGCTTTATCCGTGCCATTCATTCACATGCCCTGTTTGACAGCAACAATCAACCTTCTCAAGCCTTCTACAGGATTGACTACGAGTTGAGTAATTGGTACAACGCTTTACCCCCCGCTGACGAACTACGACCTGCCTTCAAGACACGCCAAAACTCGCCGAGTCCCACGTTCACTCCACCGCATGACATCCACCTCTACTTGTGCTATCACGCCATGCGACTCGTCGTCCTCTTTCAGTTCTTACAGGGTACACCCCCAGAGCGTATCATAGTCGACTGCCTCGAGACCAATGTGCTCATCCTGCAAGGCTTAAAACACCTCAAAGATATCGGCTGCGATCAAAGCACGTACCATCACATGTTCCTCGCTATTCATTCAACCGCTCGCCGTGTCTATTCGCTCACATTCCTTTCAAAGACGTACGAAAAGCTGCGTGATTACGCCGTCAACCAGCTCCACATTAATTTATCCCTCTTACGAAGTACGTTGGCTTATGTCAATGACACGTTCAAGCTGCGGCTGCATGCAGCAAAATGTCAGGAGGAAGTGGATCAGTTAAATATACCTGCGACTGGCTCCACCATGTTTGTCTTTAGAGCTAATGTTGTACAAACAACAAAAAAGCAGAGGACCCGTAACAAGCGATCAGAGAAGAATACGCAAGAGCTATCTCCTGTAGCTTTATACAATAATGAAAAAAATCTTTAATGCATGATCCCATAATGACGATATACCATATGCTATGTACAAAAGGCATCGTGGACAAGTGGAGCATCAGACCATGCAGGGCTTATATATGATCGTGTTACATTGGATGGATGCTCCATGCTAGAGATCACGTCCTGTTGTGGGAAAGCAGATATCACGGCCAAGTGCATCTCAATATACATCACACATACATTGAAAGACTCGATGGAACGCGGCAAAATCCAGAGTAAAAGGCGAGAATAAGCACCATATTTGTAAAAGGCTAATAGTGCACATATGTATGTAATAAATAATGAATAAAGTCTGTTGGAACATTGGTCAGCTATCATGTCATGATCGTGATCTTGGACACATGAACGGACTCCCATGCTTTGCTATGTTCAATATCAGGCGTCCAGATTGAGCATGCAACCTGAAGTACAGTGGCAGAGTGGAGCGCACGGACACGATAGAATGATTGCAGGTGTGGATTAGCTTAGGCCAATGTATTTGACTTCGCTTGCGTTAGCAATTTCAGCCATGCCATGTCCGTCTCGTCGATCGCTTACAGATAAGCATTGGTATACTACATATGAATGTCCCACACATTTTATACTATGTTGCCACTTTCTTTGACGTGATCAGAACTACCCCTTGACGTCAAAGGTACTATCGGATCACGAGTGAAGCAAGTTATAGCGAAATTGATGGACAAGAAGACCCTCATATGTTTTTCTCCAAGTAAACAGCTCTTCGGTTTGCTGTCGCCATAAATGTCGGCTGCACTGCCCTAAGAGCAACTATCATTCATGCGTAAGCTTAATCCGAATTTATTACACAGTCATATATGTTGTATGATATTACCTAGCTCGATAGTGCGCTCATGAACGTTGATACTAGTCATTGTTACGAGCTGCTGTCGTTTGCGTAAACGAAGGCACTTGCGGTATAGCCACGGTGAGAGAGCATTACTGAAACTTTCACCCTGGCAGTAACATATACACATTCCACAGACCTATTACCGTAGGAGCGTGAGTCAAATTGACGCTGAAACATGCGGTATATCGTGCGTGCGAGAGATGAGTAAAGCTGGAGTCTAATTGGCGGACCCTTACAGTTATGTCGGCATCCGGGAATACCAGCGACACGTATGCGACTTTTACTTTTAAAGCCTTTTAGGATACATGGGCTTCTCTACAGCCATGTCTAGAACTAATCGAATTACTTTTATTTGGGACTGTTGCAGTTCTTCTTCCTTCAAGGATCAGCTGATCTGGACTTCTTTCGATAGAATTATGATGGCCATTCATTTCTTGAATAGATCTGTCATGGGTTTACGTCTCTCTGCAATATGAAACTATTTTTCTGCTTGCCAGTTGCATATCTTTAAAACCGTTGAGTTATACCCCCAGTAGAATCGTAAGGAAATTCGGGACATAACGAGCTCCGCACACTTGCCTAAAAGGACTTAAAAGGAAATCAGCGACGCGTGTTGAATGAAATATAAAGATTTGATTTTTTTTTCTTTCTTGAATTCCACAAGTATCTATACAATGCCAAACCTCCAACGTCAACTCGGAAAGAACGGTCCCACTATCAATGCTCTCGGCCTCGGCTGTATGGGGTAAGTACTAGCAATCTTTATAACATCGTATGCTGACGAAACGGGGTTCGTATGAAACGAACGCTTCGATTTTAGTATGAGCTACTTGTACAGCGGCAAAAACAACGATGAACAGAACATCAAGGTCCTCGAGCGTGCCATTGAACTCGGGTAAGAATATGAATATCTATCATGTCAGAGAGCAATTTTCTAATCACTATGTGACAAATAATAGATGCACCCATTGGGATACTAGCGATATCTACGGCGAAGGCAAGAACGAGGAACTACTGTCGCATGTCCTGAAGAACAACCGTGACAAAATCTTCCTCGCTACCAAACATGCCTTTATTCCTCACAAGGAGGCCGGACAGTGGCCTACACTGACTGGCAAGCCTGAGCACGTTCACGAGGCGTGCGCCGCGAGCTTGAAGCGCCTTGGTGTCGACTACATTGATCTGTACTACTACCACCGTGTGGCGGATGACACGTATGTAATCATTTTTCTTCTGTTTCTGCTTGAAAAGCCTGTCGCATCTAAACCCATCAAACCGATTGTAGACCTATCGAGGAGACTATCAAGGCTATGGCTGAGCTTGTCAAGGAGGGCAAGGTCAAGTACCTGGGCATCTCCGAATGCAGCGTCGAGTCGCTGCGTCGCGCCCACGCTGTCCACCCCATTTCCGCGCTCCAAATTGAGTACTCCCCTTGGGAGCTTAGCATGGAGAAGAACGGCCTCCTGGACACTTGCCGTGAGCTCGGTATTGCCATTGTGGCCTAGTAAGTCTTTTATTTATTGGTTCTCAAATATTTACGAATGTATTTTTCTTACTTAGCTCCCCACTGGGTCAGGGATTTCTGACTGGTTCGATCAAGTCACCCGAAGATTTCGACGAGACGGATGCTCGCCGTACCTATCCCCGTTTCCAGGGTGAGAACTTCCAAAAGAACCTGGACGTTGTCAAGCAAATTGAGAGTATCGCTGAGCGTAAGGGCTGCAGTGCTGCCCAGCTTACGCTTGCTTGGGTCCTCGCTCAAGGCGATGATTTCTTTGTTATTCCCGGTACCACCAAGGTCAAGAACTTGGAGTCTAACGCTGGCGCTGCTAAGGTGGAGCTTACTCCCCAGGATGTTAAAGAAGTCCGCGATATTCTTGACACTATCCCTATCACCGGCGACCGTTACCCCGAGATTCTTCTGGCCATGACAAACAAATAGATTCTATGATTTAATAAACTTTAGTGTACGTATTTAGTTGATTTGCTGGATAGTAAAGGATAAGTGGCAACTTTTCGAAATGTATCCCATATAGAAAGTGGCAGCTACTTCCAATGTGGTACGGCACTGCTCGGTAGAATGCACGCAGTACAAAATGTCATGCCCTGAAGGCCCAGCCAATGATTTGTGACTTGAGATTTTGCTGGTACTCTTTCTCCTTCTTCACTCTCGCTCGCGATCTTTTGTTGCCAGATCTTTGATGTATCGTCCTCCGCCCAACCCATTTTCTCCTACACAGGTATGCAAGTAGACTATTATAACGTATAATGAGTATATTGAGAAAGGGTGGCTTTGATAGGGACCCGGATTCCAAGGTAGCCCACCAGTCTCACCTCCCGTAGGCGGTGCCCCTTGGCAGCAACAGCCGCCACCGCCTTCTTCAGGCTCGGATGTCGGATCGCCAGCTTCTACTGTACGGAAATGGATACTTTGATTCTCAATTACTGACTGTTGTCCTTGATTAGCCTGTTTGGAAAGAACATCAAACTCCTGAAGGGCGGAAGTATTGGTTCAATACAGCGACGCGACAGAGTACGTGGGAAAAGCCAGAGGAACTGCTGACTCTGGAAGAGAAGGCATTGATGAGTTGTCCTTGGAAGGAATACAAAACTCCGGAAGGCAAAACCTATTACAGTCATGTCAAGACAAAAGAGTCGCGGTGGTCAATGCCACCTGAGTATCAAGGTATGTCTCGACAACTTTTTCTACAGCAGCGACTGAAAGACCTTCACCTTTCATTGCAGAATTGGTTGACCGTATGAAAAAGGCAAAGGAAATGGCTGAAATGTGAGGATATAGTTGATATACCCAAGTCTTTGATACTAACGCGAATAGCAGGCGTTCCAATCCATCGCCTACCACGCCTGCTACGCCCACATCTTCTTCTACTCCGGTTAATGCTACACCAGAAATAGACACTCGACGTCAGATCCGACAACCACCACCTAGCGCAGCCCTTTTGTCACAAACCCCGGCCGTTGAGTTCGCTACCAAGGATGAGGCCGAGAAAGCCTTTACCAAGTTACTTAAAGAGACGGTAATAACCCGTTACACTGTCTTCAAATTATCCCGTCTAACTTTATCTAGGGTGTGAGACCGGATTGGACTTGGGAGCAGACCATGCGTGCTATTATCACGAATCCCATGTACCGAGCTCTCAAGACGATCGGCGAGAGAAAAGCAGCGTTCCAGGCGTATGTAGAACGCGAGGGCAAAAAAGAACGCGTAAGTTGTAAATGATATATATGTCCAATGTGTATTCAATGCGGTTCATTAATTAGGAACTGAAAGAAGAACGAGAGACAAAGCAGCGTCTGACATTCTCCCACATGCTCGAAAATGCCAAAGAAATTAAACCCTACACGCGATACCAGACAGCTGTCAAACTACTCGGAAACAACCCTGCATTCACACAGATCAAATCCGATGCACAGAGAGAGCAATACTTTGACGAATACGTCACCGGACTGCAACGCCGCGAGAAAGATCGTTTGCGAGAATTACGGAAAGCCAGCATGGAGGCATTCGCGCAGCTCTTGTCAAATATTCCCGAGATCAAATTTGACACGACCTGGAAAAAGGCACAAAGTATCTACATGAGCCATCCCGACTTTGAACGGGCAGGTGCATTCGAAGGCATGGACATGCTTGACTTTCTTTCCGTCTACGAAGATCACATGCGCGTCTTGTGGCAAGAGCCTGAAGCGCAGATGGAGAAGGCGGTGCGAGCACAACGGAGGAATGCACGCAAAGCCCGTGATGGCTTCAAGGTATGATATACTCGGTATTTTGATGGCTAGGGCTAACAGACTTAACGTGCCAACAGATGCTGCTCGGTGAGCTTATTGAAAAGGGCGTGATCAACGCTCGGTCCATGTGGAAGGAAGTCTATCCTCACTTGAAGGATGACGAACGGTATACCGCTCTGATCGACAACCTGGGTACCAACGATTCATCACCCCTTGATATCTTTTGGGACGTTTTGGATGATTTGGACGAGCAACTCTATCAACAAAAGAAAATCGTATACGACGTATTAAAGGTAAGCTTTGACCATCTGGAAAGTATAGTAACTAATGTGGTTTTTGCAGAACTATGACTTTGAGGTGGCGGTCGACACGACTTTTGAAGATTACATGGCAGTTTTGGATAAAGACAGCGAGATCAAGAACCGAGTGACCGAAGCGAATCTTAAGATCATATTTGAACATGTACGTAAAACAAAAAAGACATACCAAAATCAAACTCACTCATCTGTCCTCCCTCTAGCTGCAAAACAAAGCAATTCACCGAATGAAGGAGGAGAAACGGAGACAAGAAAGGAAGCTTAAGAAGAAGATGGATGCGCTCCGTTATGCCATGAAACACGTACAACCTGAGATTGGCATTGACGAAACTTTTGAAGTGGTGCGGCCACGGATTGAAGGCCTTCCTGAATTCGAAGCTATCGAGGATGAGCAGGCCCGTATTGAAGCATTTGAGAAGTACATGAAGCGACTCAAGGTAAGGCAACAAAAGCAAGAAGGGAAAAAGTGAATGGTTTTGTTCATTCCTGGGTAGGAAAAGTCGGAACAAGACGACGAAGATGAGGAAGGCATGATCAAGGAAGACGAGGATTCTGCACCTCATGCACGGACTCATAGCACAAGCAGACGGCACGGAAAGCATTCTCGCAAGGACTCTGACCGGGAAAGTGAGTACAGTGAAGATCAACGGAGAAAGCGTCAAAAGCAATATGCACGCGAGGGCGGCTTCTCTAGCGCAGAAGAAGGCGAAGCTCTGGATCAATATGAAAACGATCCACGCCGTCGTTGACGTGCCTAAGAAATAAAACAATGTTTCAATGGATTAGAAATGCGGGAAAGGAAATTCAGTTACGATTTTTTTTGGCATGTGCTGCACTTTTTGTATTATTTATCTTTTTCGTCTCGAATATGACAACAGCTCAAGAGACACTGGAAGCTCAATTTCCGGGTAGATCTAAGCAGATCGCTACACTCTTACGTGAAATGCAGCCAGTACGTGTACATGAACCTTTTAAACAACTAACTCAGTCCTGCATTTGAACAGGGCACTGGTGATTCACAACCGCCCAGCATCTTCGTTTACGGGCATCCCTCGTCAGGCAAAACAAGCGTGGTCAAGGCTGTCATGGAGCACACCTTACCGCGACCTCAATGGGCATATATCAACTGTGTAGAGTGTCACACCCCCCGTCTTATATTCGAACATGCCCTGAATCAATGGTGCGATTGGTCTCCTTCCTTTCAAAACAACTTTACTGGCGTATGTCGCGTCGAAAATATCCATCAATTTATACGAGCAATCCAGGACGGCGTCGATATTGACGAAAACACCAATATTAAAGTCGGTGATGGCAAAACACACTATTTGGTACAGTCAGACAAAAGCAACTTCATTTCTTTCGTTTACATTCTATATCAAAACGCAGATACTCGACCGCGCTGAACGTTTGCGTGACATGGGAAACACACTTTTCTCTGTCTTTCTTCGACTTTCCGAGATGGTAAAAAAGGGAGGCGTACGAGAGTCGATTGATGGTGAGCTAAGAAGAACTTATTATCATTACGTAGAGCGGCAGAAATGTCTGCGTGATCATGCTTAGCACGATCGTGTTTGAGAAGTTTCGTTCCAAGGGCGGCGCCTATTTTGTACCTCAGATCATACGTTTCCCAGAATATACCAAGGACGAGATTTTGCGAATCCTCCAGCTCGACTTTAGAGCATCTGGGCGACGGATACCAATCGAGACACAACAGGAAGATGATGACGAAGACGATCAACCAGACGAACCTAAGTACATTGAACTCGACTCCGAGTTCTTTGCCGTATTTGCCGAGCAGATATATCAGATCTTCCATTTAAACTGCAAAGACCTGAACGAATTGCGCTACATTACTGCTTTATTACTACCCATATATATCAAGCCGCTGCGAGATGGCCGAGGTATGGCTAAAGCTGAATCACTAAGCTTAGCTAACGCACATTTTAAGCACAAAAGCATGAGACGTACAAACTGTCCAAATATTCCCAACCCTACTTTGCACAGACACTGGATAAGCTGTATTTACGTGAAATCTCGAGCGCAGAATGGGGAAAAGAGACACGACGGATCCAGAACACCAAGGATACAGCCAATGCCATTGACACGTCTTTCACCTCGCGATCAAGGAGAGGTAAACAGTTTCTTAGAAGTATCTAACAAATGCTCATGCGATTTTGACCTTTAAGGTGACTTTGAACTCCCTTATTACACAAAATTCCTGCTGATCGCCGCCTTCCTTGCATCCTATAATCCGCCCCGATATGATGTCCGTTACTTCTCAAAAAACGCAGAGGAGCGGCGGAAAAAACGAGGCGGAGGTGCAGCCAAGACCAAGGAAATGAAAAACCTAGGCGGCAAGGTAGGTTGTGAGAAGATGATTCAAGTAGGGCAGAGAATTAAGAGGTTTTGTAGATGCGACCGCAACTGCTGGGACCCAAGGCATTCCCGGTGGAACGTATGCTGGCCATCTTTTACAGCATCATCGACAACTCGCTGGAAGATACCATCAATATTCAGATGCAACTGACGAGTCTGACAACCCTACGGTTACTTGTGCGAGCCAACAATATGGACCGCCTTGATGCGGCCAAGTACAAGTGCAATGTGGGGTTCGATTTTATCAAGGCTGTGGCAACCAGTGTACGATTTGAGATTGGCATGTATCTGTATGACTTTTCTTAAGGAGGATAATGCAATACGTGAATATATGTAATTTGTCTTATATTTTCTATCGTCCAAATCTTTGTTCGACTTTGGAATATCTGTACAGTGTCTTTGCGAAAAGATGGTAATCCAGATGATGGTATTGGGGTGCATGTCTAGAGAAGCGAATGAGGAAGAATAAATTAAAATTCGAGCACGTTGGTGATAGAAGAAAAAAAAGAGGGGGTAGGGGCGGGGGAGCGAGGATACGTACATGAATTCTGTCGACGGAATATGCCAAGGCGGGAAGCCATCCAATGAAAGGTAATTATGTGGCAGACCGTCGTACACAAGCATCAAGTCCGGATCCGACATTGTTTCGTCTATGCGCACGTGAATATTTGCAAGGGCCAAAACGGTTTACCTTTTTTTAATTACCGTGAACAAGCGTATCAACCATTTGAAGATCAATCTGTGAGCTTGGAATGCCATTTTCTATGATGGACCGAGTGAGGTCAGCAAGCCGAGTGCGACCGTCTTTGGAGGAGAGGATAGAGAATTTGAGGGCTGAAACGAACGAACAAATGAATCAATGAACAATAGATTAGAAAAAAGAAAGTCAGTTAGTATGCAAATATATGAAAGAAGATATGTGGAGGTATGTATGTACGAGTGAATGTATGTATATGTATGATTGTACCTGGACCTGATTTAGTCGAGCCTGGATGGCTGGTATGCATCCAGTGATGCAGGCACTCTGACTGGCGGTTGATTATTTCGGATGCATTGGCCTGCAACTCGCCTGTGGAGTCATATACCGAGATACGCTCGATACCCATTTCCCAAGCCCAGCACGAAGCTTGGCATATTTCACTTGCAATCCCAGTCCAGGATCGGTCGGTGTCAGTCAAGTCACTCGAGATGAGAATGGCTAGGTGGGCAGGTACTTTACTCAGACAGGATCGATCGTGAGCAATCCGCTCTCGAAGCTGCTTTCCCTCTAATGGCGCAGACGCAGTCCAGCGGCGATAGAGAGCGGTCCGTGCCGTCTTGAAGGCAATGTAGAGCAGGTATACTAACTGAATGAAGTGGAGGGTGATATAGCAAAGGGCATTGGTGAGGGGATTGTAGGTAGCAGGACGTAAGGAGCGATGAAGACGATGGTGGTTATGTTGGTTACGGTTGTCATGCACAAGAAGCGGTTGGGAAATGAGCTGAAGGGACGGCGGTGGCTGTGTGGCTGCTGGCTGCGACGTCGTTTTTACACTGTCATTGACCGTTGTGAGCGTTGCAGTCGCCATCTCGCACACTGAAAAAGTATTATAGAAGGAACGAAAAGGAAAGAATAAAAGAGTGAAAGGTAAGAAAAATAAAAGAGGCGGGTAGTTTCAACCAATTTGCCCTACAAGCACCCTTTTCTGTATTCTCTGTTGAATTTTGACACCGCACCCACGCACGGATACCAAATCGTTCACTTATTTTTAGCAACATGCCCTCTAAATAGATACTTATATCTGTCCGATTGAAGGCCACTATGTATGTACATTTCCGCTGGAAATCCCATAAAAATACTGTACTTATTCAGTAGAAGATTGTACAGAGCATGTCCAAACACTGTATAATTTATAAATTTGTTTTCTCTTGCGTTGTGGAGATCGCAAAGTCAATAGTATAAGTCGTAAGCGACCGGAAGTGTCGAAAGAAATATGTATATGAAGATGCAATGCAAAGAGCTGATTAAGGCAGCGAAAAGAATGTGGAAGCAAGATGGTTCAAATATACCAAGTGGAGTGATGATACACATTTTATAGAAATTTCCATCTCAGAGGACCAGCAGAGAAGCTTGCGAGCCTGGCAGACCCGATTTTCAGCATACAACATGTAAGATCCGTTCGCACATACATAATACATTCTTAAAGAGAAGTACCATTACGTAATAATGCACTTCAATGTAACACATTCTACATATAGCGAAAGTGACTCTAACCCAGATACTCCAACCGTGCAATGTGACTATGTGTAAATGTAACCAAATAGCCCGTGATAAAAGCCAGATTACCATTCACTATTTAGGGAAGATAAGTAGTATCGTAGTTTGTGCTGACATAGCAAAAGAATAATCACACTGGTTGAAGTCGACCAGTGGAAGACGATCAGTGGAAGATGAAAGGTATTTCATAATCGAATTTATCAGCATGTATCAATATTTACTGGTAA
This sequence comes from Syncephalastrum contaminatum, assembly GCA_013461545.1. NCBI lineage: Eukaryota > Fungi > Mucoromycota > Mucoromycetes > Mucorales > Syncephalastraceae > Syncephalastrum > Syncephalastrum contaminatum. Next base: position 244,308 of record VAFG01000221.1, read on the forward strand.
CGACCTCTGTTGCCTCAGATAGTGATCGATGGATTGAAATATCGACTTTTCGAGCATGTTTTTATTGCGTGGGCACCCGTACTATTACCACTCTCCTTTTCAAATAAGCATGGACACCATCCCTCAATGGCATTAGCCATCATATCTGCCTGCGCCGGAGAAAGCTGCATGGATCACTGAGGCGGCGAAGGTGACGACCCACGATAGGACCGAGCCAAGAGTATCCCTAGCCAAGTCTCTAGAGCCGGAGGTCTAGCTGGAATAGGGCTTAGGAAGCATATGCCGACTTCTGTTTATTTTGAAAAACCAACGGGGGCCTATCAGTAAGTGATGAGCACATCTTTTTGCATCCCATTGCTCCGTATTAGTGATGAAAGTCTTGGTCGTAAGGCATTCCGCCACAAACCACATGCGTTCAAGAGGTTCCGCAAACGGAGGTCTCTCAAATGTCTATATCAACGAAACCGGCGCGACTTCAAATTTGCTTACTTTCATAGGCTGCTCCGTCCGTGGAAAACTATAGCAAGAAGATGCAATGTGTCCCTGAACATCCGTCCCTAGGACCTCGTTTCTCTTCTCAACTATGCGCCACGTACTTTCCGCAGGACTATGGTGTCACTGACGGTGCCGCCCAAAGCCAAGGAGCTCCCATCTCATTCAGACAGTAAAATAGCTGTTTGATACATAGACGTAAGGCCAACCGTTTCTCCAGTTTCAATTACTAATCCGCGCTTTTTCTTTAGCTTGCGACATTTGTCTGATTTATTGCTCATTAATAGTAGTGTTAGCGTTCAAGTTTTTCATGTACTCCTTGAACTTGAAAGATGGATCTTGTCGCACAAAAGGATGGACGAGGAGATCAGCAGCGGTGGGTCTTTCTTCTGGGTTGATGATGAAGCATTGCTTGAGGAAATCTGTAGCTTGCTCCGAGACGCCTTCCGGCAGCGGGGGCGATTGATATTTTCCGAGCTAGATTAATAAAGATATCAATGACAGAGTTCCTTGTGGTTAGATAATGATGTTACTCACACTATATAATGCTGCCAGCATATTCAAATCCAACCAGGGATGATTGCCACTGAGCATTTCTATCACTGTGCACCCAAGACTCCTAAACGTAAATAAACCGTCAGTAACATACTCAAATCTTGGCCGTATCAATAATCGTACCAAATATCAATCTTGGCGCTGTATGACGATCCTTTGACAACCTCGGGTGCCATCCAGAAAACAGTACCCTTCATCAAAGTGTTTGAGTTGGGGTCATAAGCCTCATCTTGACCACTCGGCTTCGATAAACCAAAATCGGTAATCTTGCAAACACCGTTCTGATCCACTAGAATATTTCCAGCTTTGATATCCTAACAGTCGAGAGAAAGGATGAACATCTCTCGAAAGAAATCTCATTACGTCTACTTACACGATGCATGATGTTGCGGTCATGGAGATACTCCAAGCCAAGCAGGATTTGCCGGGTAAAGAATCGGACAAGCACCTCCTCAAATCGCCCATTCTTGTTTAGCGCACTGAGGATACTGCCACCGGGAACGTATTCAAGGAAAATATGGATGTGTCCTTCTGCTTCGTCATAGTCGTAGCCCAGGTATTGTACGATATTCTCGTGGTCGAGGTCTTCCAGGAGCGAGATCTCACGGTACAGCGAGTCGACAGCATCTTTCATCTTGGCGTTGAGCATATCCGACTTCGTCTTTGGCAGGTCCACTTGCTTAACAGCAATCCATTCACCGGCTGCCACGTTCAGAGCGTGGTAAACACGACCAAATGAGCCGCGGCCAATCAGTTCACCACGCATCCACTGCATCTTTGTCGGTACGGGTTTGTCGCCTGTTTGTTGAGCGACAGCTGCGCCCTGGCCCTCAATGGCCATGCCTGGTTTGACCTGCTCGACCTTGCGGCCCCACATCTTTGTGCTCCGTCGACGCAGGATATGGTTGACACGGATCACATTCATGGCCTGTCGCCAGTTCTTGTGCGCTTCCTTGGCAACTACACGGACCGATTTCTTGTGACCTTGGAGACGGCGGGGGGCAGGAGACGGTGTAGTGGCGACTGGATTCGGTTGCTGACCGGGCTCAATCACAATCTCCTTGTCGAGATCATGTCCAGGCAGGTACTTGTCGATGTCGCGGTACAGCTTCTCCACAGAAGGACGCTCACCCCAAGGCTCTTCCTCGACTTCAACATCGTGCATTGCTGAAATGGGGGAATTACTGCTATTAGCCGAAACAGGCGTGCGTTGTCGTGGTGTGCGCGGTGAGAGACGGCCATGCTCGCCAGCCGTTTCATTCGAAGGGATTTGGATATGCAGGTGACGGTTGTTGCGGGAACGGGATGAAGGAGACGGCTCGTCGTGAAGAGATAAACCTTCCACGGTGTCTTCAGGCGGAATGTGTGGTAGAGGTTTCGTGGCTGCAAAGTGAACAGAGCGTACACCATCTTCTCGTACTTGCCGAACATTACCGCGGCTGTCCGCTTCTGTGATCGTCGACAGCTGCTCCTCAGAGAGCTGTCGTCGATGGCGGCGCTTCAGGTTGTCCATGGACATAGTAGGTCGAGGTCGTGGTGACGCCTTGGCCGTGTTGCTCAGGGCCGGCGAAGAATGGGTCGTGGTGGTATCTTCCTCCTCATCCACTGGCCACAGGTCACCATGGGGAGAATCCGTCTTCTCACTCGAGCTACCGCCGCTCTTTTGGCTGCTTGTGGAGGGTGGAACGGCCCAGAGCTGCACAGGAGCTGCACTATGGTTGCTGAACGCGTCATCGCTCGTATTTACGTCGTCGGATCGGGGACCACCGCTTGCAGTAGAAGCCGCATCCGATGCCGCCCGTGCACGCTGCCGTTGGGGCGGTACAGCCCACATGGAAACAGAAGATGTAGGCTTCTCGGTATCTTCCGTTTGCTTTCTCGGTGGCACAGCCCAAAGAGAAGTCGAGGCCGGGACAGCTTTCGAAGCTGAGCCATTGGTGCTGCTGAAACTGCCGACACCACTATCCACGGGGTAATCTTCCTTGGTATCGGTCGAAGTCGACGAGGAAGGATGCTGCGGACGAACTGCCCATAATTCAGTATGTGGCTGTGCATAATGGTGCTCAGGCGAGCTTACGAGCTCTGCGGAACCTGTGCTTCTGCCTGATGAGCGCTTATAGCTTCGTTCAAAGTAACCGCTGTCGCTCGCGTTCTCTTCAGCAGGGGTCGTAGGGTTTGATCTCAAGCCTGTACTGAAGCCATGTCCGTTCGATCGCAGCGTGGATTCCTTGAGTGGCGAGCTAGAGATGACAGGACTGTGACGAGGGCTGGAGCCATCTGCGTGTTGTCTGAAACTCGCTTGGGGCGGCTGGTGCTCGTAATTGTCCCCAGTCGAACTGCCATTGTTAGACGAAGTATAATAGCTATGGTCGGACTGTTGTCGCTGATAGGGAGTAGTAGGTTGACTATAGTATGATGGGTGAGTAAAAACCTAATTCACGTTGATTTATACCACTTACCGGTGATAACCGTAATTATAATTTCCAGGGACTTCAGGATTGGCATAGAGACCATTGCGATCGAGAGCGTAAGGCGGAGCAACCTGATCGACAGGCATGACAAGTACTTGGTCGACGGGGCGCTCGTCTGACATTTGACATATACGTACGAGGTCCTCGTCGCTCAACGGCGCAACTACAGCAAATTATCAGTATCGCTGACAATCTAGAACCATTCATTTCTACACTTACAGTAGCGGTCGCCTTGGTCGTCGTAGTAGACGATACCATTTTCATGGTAATACAAATAGTTTTTGTGATCTCCATCAAAGCTCATTTTTTTAAGGATAGCACTCTTGATGGCCAAGGGATCGCTCATGTCGGTGACAGTCAAACTGTGGAAAGTTTGCGAGTCGGTCGTGACCTGAATGCGCTGCTCGCGCGCGACAGGGTTCCGACGCTGTTGATGAGGCTGATGGGGCTGATGCGGTTGATGAGACGGCTGGTACGGTTGGTGTGATGGGTAGGTCGGGTGAGATTGGTGGGACTGAGGCGGTGGTGGGTGAGCCGTCTGCTGTTGAGTCTGAGATGGCTGAAGCTGAGGCGGTTGAGGCTGATGGTATTGAGGATGATGAGGCTCCTGATTCTAACAATGAAAATTGAGACTGAGCACCCTCACAAACGTATAACACGAAAGATAACGGAAGCGTACCTGGCGGACATACTTGCCGGCGATCTTCCAGCCTCCCTTTGGATCATTAGGATGTGCTCTCGGGCTTATCGGACTATGCGCCCATTCGGTTGCAGCACCATTTGCATTCGTCGAGGCGGATATACCGATAGGGGCGGGTATGCTAGGAGCTGCTGAACCGGTGGTGGATGGACCGTAGCGGCCGACGTTCAGGTATTCTGGACCCGTACCGCTCCCACTTGCACTTGCACCCCCACTCCCGCCGGCGCCAGCAGAAGGACCAGGACGTCTGCCGATGGGGATGGCCGATACATCATAATTCAGAGCATTGACGTATTTCGAGATTTGCTGAGGACTAGACGATTTGCGTTCAGGAATGAGTGGTCGAATCCGGGCGAAGTCTTCCATCGGCGTCAGACCCGGGCTGCGATTGGACACGTAGGCTGTCGCTGGCGCTAAGCGACTGGATTGCTGCGTCGAAGATGAGGCGGGCGGTCGAGCGTACTGACTCTGATTCTGTGCTGCAGGAGACACATCGCCAAACGTCTATTGGATGCCCGAAAAAAGAATTAAATGTCAAATCAATCACGAACCATGGTGCTTACCTGAGACAGTGCAGGGTCATTGCTGCGCAAAGCTTGAATGCTCATGGCAAGACGCCAAATCTCGTTGGGAGGCATGCCGGATCTGCGCAACAGAGTGTTGGCATCGGTGACAGACAAGCCGAGAAAATGATGACCATGCAGATTATTTTCTATACAAGAAGCGGGTAAGTTTGGTTCGGCAGGGTCATCTGATGAGCGTACCTTTGAATGGACGGATAGCATTCTGCCAGTTGTTGTCGTCTAGCCAGCGCAAGACCTTTTCGAGGGGCCAGTCGGAGCCTTGAGCATTGTCATATGTGCGATAGCTCAGTTGGTGTTTTGTGTCGACCGACATGCGCTGGAGGAAGCTATTCTGGTCAAGATGGGTGGAAAAGGTGGAATGGAGGGGAGGAAAAAGCGGAAAGGGGGAGAAGGGAAAGGATTAAAAGTAAAAAGGACAACAAGCAGTAAGAACTAAGTATTAAGGTATAAAGACTCTACTTTTTCCCCTCAACTGAACTGCATTCTCTCACTCTGCGACTCATGGGGTTCATTCTCCGCTCTTCGTGTGACTTTAATACAAAATTATCGACTGAAAGCCACTCCCCTTCTCTGTTCTATCTCAACCTACTCTTATAAACCATGGCGGACGAACCCACTCAGGTCCAAATCATGGACGAGGAGCTCCAACAGCGAAAGACACTCTTTCGTGAATTTCTGGACAGCGAGGTACTCAATTCTGCTTTGAATTGTATACAACCCAATTCGTACTCACACGTCAAAATTCACTTCCTGTTGTCAGGACATTCAGGGCGCGTCTGAAAAAGGAAGCTACCGTTCTCGCATCCACACTCTCTTAGCCACTGGCTCACGTCGTCTGATTGTGAACATTGACGCTTTGCGTCAATACAACAGAGCATTCACGGATGAGTACGTCTGTACCTTTTTTTTTATCGCGTGTGACTCATCGATGGATCTCTAGATTACTCAACTCTCCTACCGAATTCATGCCTGCTTTGGATGAAGCTTTCAAGGACGTTATCGCGGCAGAGACCGGTATTACGCGTAATGATCTGGATCAGACCCCGTTCTATGTAGGTCTGCGTGGCAGCTTTGGCGACAACCACGTGAACCCTCGCAGTTTGCGCTCCATGTACCTGGGCAAAATGGTCTGCATCGAAGGCATCGTAACGCGGTGTATGTATCCTTTTGGACTCACTGTTCTTATTTACTACAAGTCTGCTTACGTCTATCTCTTAACATAGGCTCGCTGGTGCACCCCAAGGTGATTCGCTCGGTCCATTACTCTGAACAGGAGAAGAAGCACTATGCACGCGAATACTCGGATGCCTTATCATCCACCAACCCCATCCCGTCCGGCTCTGTTTATCCTACTGAATCCGAGAACGGTAATCCACTTGTGACCGAGTTTGGCCACTGTATCTACCGTGACCACCAGACCATCACTATCCAGGAGATGCCCGAACGTGCTCCTCCCGGTCAGCTTCCTCGCTCGGTCGATGTTGTTCTGGATGATGATCTTGTCGACAAGGCAAAGCCTGGCGATCGTGTCAGCATCGTCGGTATCTATCGTTCCCTCGGCAATCGCAATGCAAACCAAACCACTTCTACATTCAAGTAAGTCCTAATAGTGTGCAGAGGATGATAAGCTAAGACCGGCACAATAGGACTGTGATTGTCTGTAACGACATCAGTCTGCTGAGCACCAAGGCTGGCGGTGGCATTGCTTCGCCCGTTATTACCGACGCTGATGTTCGCAACATCAACAAACTCGCCAAGGATAAGCGACGCCCCGTCTTTGAAACGCTTTCGCAGTCTCTGGCTCCCTCCATTTGGGGTCACGACTACATTAAGCGTGCCGTTCTTTTGTTGCTTTTGGGTGGTGTTGAGAAGAACCTGGAGAACGGTACTCATATCAGAGGGTACACGACAATGGAAGGATCGATCTAGCAAATCCTAATCAAGACTTATAGTGATATCAACATGATGATGGTCGGTGATCCGTCTACTGCCAAGTCGCAAATTTTACGTTACATTCTCGGCATCGCTCCGCTGGCTATCGCAACCACCGGTCGTGGTTCATCTGGCGTTGGTTTGACGGCAGCTGTTACGTCTGACAAAGAAACTGGTATATATGCAAGTGGGCGAGTTTAAAGGAATTTAAACGAACTTCATTGATTTTAGGCGACCGGCGCCTTGAGGCAGGTGCCATGGTGCTCGCTGACCGCGGTGTTGTGTGTATCGATGAGTTTGACAAAATGAGCGACGTGGATCGTGTCGCCATCCACGAAGTCATGGAACAGCAGACCGTCACCATTGCCAAGGCCGGTATCCACACCTCTCTGAATGCTCGCTGCAGTGTGGTTGCTGCTGCTAACCCTCTGTATGGCCAGTACGACCCCAGCAAGGACCCCGCCAAAAACATTGCATTGCCTGATTCGCTACTGTCACGTTTCGATTTGCTTTTCGTGGTCACTGACACAATGGAAGAGGCTCGTGATCGACAAATCTCTGAGCACGTTCTGAGCATGCATCGCTATGTACCACCCGGCTTGGAAGAAGGCGCTGTTATTGTCGAAACCGTTGATGACGTCTTGGCTGGTGGCGAGCCCGAAGTCGCCGACGATGATCAAGAAATCTATGAGAAATATAACCAGCTTCTGCACTCGGGTGTGCAAACGCGGTCCTCGAACGCACCGAAGATCCTCAAGTCCTCCTTTGTCAAGAAATACATCTACTACGCCAAGTCACAGATCGAACCTGTTCTTTCCAAGGACGCAACAGACACGATTATCAGTGAATACACATCACTGAGAAATGACCAGGATGACCCTGACAAAAAGAAGGTAAGAGGTTTTTCTTTAATATGGTGAATAATATAGCAGTTTCTCAACGATTATTCCAGACCGCACCTGTAACCGCTCGTACTCTGGAAACCCTCATCCGTCTGTCGACTGCACACGCCAAAGCTCGTCTGAGCAATAAAGTCCAGAAGAAGGATGCCAAATCAGCTGCAGAAATTCTGCGCTTTGCCATGTTCAAGGAGGTCGTGCGGAAGACGCGTACGAAGCGACGGAGAGTGGCTGAAGATGGCTCTGATATGGAGACAGAATCAGACAATGAGGATGTGGACAGCGCGGACGAAGACGAGGACGAGGAAGACGAAGATAATGAAGTACTGGAGCCGCAGTCTCGGTAAGTTATCAAAAAAAAAGTGCTGCGCTAGACAGAAAAAGTGCTAAGATGGGTACCTCACAGGGAAGGAGACGTTGAAATGGAGGACATCGAGATGACAGGCGCCTTGTCTGGAGCTAGGTAAACCTATGATTACCCTCTGATCGAGTCCATATACTTACATTTTTAACAGACAAAACCTGTTTTCCGAGAAAATGGTCACGGTCCTGCAGAGCGCGGAAACAATCACATTTGAGGATGCTCTTGCGGGAGTCAATTCGCAGCTGGGACCTTCACAAAAGTTCAGTCGCGACGAGTGTGGCGCCGCTTTACAGACTATGGCAGACAGAAACCAGATCATGTATAGCGATGGTATGATTTATGTAATTTAAACAGTCCTTTTTATATTATCTTCAGTTATTATTTCGGTTTTTTTTGTAAAAAAAGAAAACATTGTATATTGCATCTTTGATATATTGACTGAGCTAAATGTTTTTTTTTTCGGATATGATCCAAAAATAAGGACTTACCCAATGTTACTCAAAGTGGAAAAAGGGTTTTTTCATATATGGAGTGTGCCACAGAGGATTTACCTGGACTTGCCGTGACACAGCTTTCCCGTCTTTTCGTCCCTTCCTCTTCCCTTCTTGCTCATCTCGGGAGTCCAAACATTGTCTGCTCTTTTACTCTAGAGAATGTCAGCCATGACTTCCCCAATGGCGACTGCACCCGCTCAGCATACTCCAAAGAAGACTGCACGCAAGAGTTTGGCTGCAACTCTGGTCGACAAGGCAACCCCAAAGATGAAGGTAATCACTAAACCTACACTTACAAGACAACATATACATACGCTATATTAACACGTGAATAGAAACAATCCTCTGATGATCAATTGTACAGTTCCGCACAGTCTACCTTGGTCGACGACATTATGAAAGCTGACAGCGACGATATGGGTCGTTTTCTTGCATATCTTCGACAGCGGCAAGTTCACGCTAAATGAAACGGGTACAGAATGCTCACACAAAGCCATTGAACAGTGTCGAGCTCGAAGAAGGATACCAAAAGTCGCTCGAGCGCATAACCCAGAATTTACGACAATCCGACACGATGGGACGACCTGACGAGTTCAAAAGTAGCATGTATTCCGCTTTCGAATCCTACGTTGGCATGCACGACACACAGCGCATGGCACGTATTCAATACATACAGACAATGAAGCAACAGCTGCAGATCATTGCCCATATGAAGGTAAACAAACGGCTAAAAAAAGTTCCTAATTAGGAGTAAAGCTCACCCGCGTTATTTCAGGAACACCACGATCGATCACGCAGAAGTCATCGTAAAAACATGCGTCACGTCAATCTCCAATATCATCGCACTCGATCCGAAGAGTTACCTGCAGTAAGGACCCTTCTTGCATTCTTTTACGATCCCATTCGCCCCACCTCCTTGTTTCTGCAAGTATCTTATATTAAAATGAAACATTGTTCCAGGCTCAGGCCACCTATATTCAGAAATGTCAGGATATTGAACGGGCGACTCAGGTTCAGCACCAGCATCCACTCGCATCCCCCACCACGCCCTCCACACCTTTCCCGACCGATCTTCATCATAAGCTCCCGACTCCCGTTCTATCCGACGACGATCTTCCGCCGCGCACGCCTATTCACATGAAGTCCCCAGTTATCATGTCGGAACCATCACCCATGACCCCAACCACCCCCTCTCTAACCTCGCCCCAACGGAGAATCGAACGCTTCATGCGCCAGTTCTCGCTCAGTACGACTACCCAGGCCCCTTTGGATCCTGTCCGCCAGGCTGCGCTCGTTGCCAAACTCAAAGTCGAAGTCGCAGATGCAGACCGAGAATACCGTCACGCCGTGCGCCGTCTGGATGCACTCGGCAAAAAACAAGTGGCTGCCAACGAGCACGCCATTACCACCCTACACACACATAACTTAGAGCGGTCAAAGACCATTAAAGAGTCCCTCCAGACGCTTCTCGATGCCGAGTTGGCCAAATTTAATGATCTACAAAGGGTACCTTAAATGACCATGTGCTCAGATGAAGATATTGATACCAGATCATAGGCCATGCATGAAACAAGTACGACTGTTCATGGTATTGATCCAGAAAAGGATGCCGTCATCTATGACAGTCAGCTGAACGAGAAACGGAGTCCAATTCCAGAACCTATCTATTATCACAACTACCATGTTGGCGAATGCCGGAGTAAGTGTATTGTACGACTCACAAATATCGCATAAATAACCGTCCTTTTTATTTTTGGTTCCTGAATAGATCTGTTATTCGGTATCTCGTTAACAGAATACAGCCAACAGCACCAGAGGTCCCCTCCTCTTATCGTCACAAAGTGTATCGAAGCGGTCGAGCGGCTGGGTGGTCTGGATAAGGAAGGGCTGTATCGAGTATCCGGAAAGCAAAGCAACATTGACAAAATGAAGCATGCTTTTGAGCGGAACGAAGACGGCGTAGTGTTTGGCCAGGATGATATGCCTGAAGATGTATTTAGCATTGGCAGCGTTCTCAAGATCTTCCTGCGTGATCTGGCGTCGCCTCTCTTTCCATTCAAGTTTGGCGATCGTCTCACTTATTCTCGTACGTATTTTTCCTTTACATCGCCTCTCTAGCTTGACTCACGCCCTCCCTAGAAATTCCCGACAAGGAGTTGCGCTTGATGAATCTGCTCACGCGTATTCTTAAGCTGCCTTCTACAAATTACGATACACTCAAAACATTGATACAACATTTGGCCAAGTAAGCATAGACTGCTGTGTTCGACTTTGTGAATCTAACGTCATGCGTTTAGACTTGAGGCATCAGTGGACAAGAACAAAATGAGCGTCCAAAACCTGACTCTCATATTTACCCCGGCCATATTTCAAGATCACAGCCAGGCACAACGTTCACCTAGTGACTGGAAAGATTGCGTCATAGAAGATCTTCTCAACAACTGTGACACGCTCTTTGCTAACAAAGACTTGCGCAGTGCATCCGCCATCACGGGTCGTATCGATTATGGATTTGAGCACCTTCATGGCGTCAATGAAGAAGAGGAGACGGACGACTATGACCCTTTCTTTTCGCCATCCAGCTCCACCTTTGATCGCGAACACGTATCATCCAAGGCCGACTCGGAAGAAGACGAGCTCCTCAGAGAAGAATTCCCGCTTTCCAGCGATAATTTCCAAAAGGAAGAAGAGTCCACCCAGGATGCTGATCTGCAGGATCAGCTATTGCCCACACCAGAGCAAGAACCTGAGCTGGAAGCCGTTACCGGCAACCGCCACAGCCGGCCATTAAGCACAGGTCCCAAATTCCGCACCGTCTCGCAAGATCGAGGCCTCAAAGTGAATACTCGTGTGTCCATCAGTGGAAAGAAGTCTGTACCGCCAGCCAGCGCCTCTGTTATACATGCCGCCACCCCCACACAAGTGGTTCCGACTGCCATCCAGAGTGCTACGTTGCCGCCAGCCAACTTTGACTGGCTTTCTCAAGACCCTCTGGGCGCTTCATCTCCAACCAACCGTGTCCAAACTCCTCCTACCGTGTCCTCCTCCCGTTATCCCCTGCAACGCTCAGCTACAGTTGGCGCCAACTCTGCCCTCAAACGTGGATCCCGCGTCCAACGCGCCTCCACCGCCATTTCTGTCCGTCACGCGAACTCATAATTGCTATACGTATCATCTTTTCAACTTTGTTACTATTTATCGTTGCTACTCGATTACATATATATACACCTTATATGCCGTAAGATATACTCAAATCTGCGAGAATACATTCATAAACATGGCCAACTGAACATTCGCGTATCGAGAGGATTGAGACGAGTGGTAAAGAGAAAGTCTGCAGCGTGCTTATATAGTTACTCCCTTCCTCTGATGCTGTCAAAAACGGAAGTCTCGCTGCTACCGGATTTCAGTACTTTGTACTTTGAGCAACGGAAAGAAACAGCTCTTTGGAGATAAAGCATTTTATAGCTGCTATTACGTATATATACAGAAGCTACAATTTCCTCGCATCAGCTGATAGTTAATCAGTCACTAGTTTTGGATTTTACTGATTAATCTATACTTACAGTATTATCTGGAAACCATAGACCTTGGCAGCTCTTTGCCCTGTACGTAGTAGAGTATCGAAGCAAAATGAACCAAACCAGGCACCACGTTTGTTTTATTTATATCCTAGTAAATATCTAGGAAAACAAGTACATTGCTTACAAGCCGTGGAAGATGGTATTCATAGCATACGCACAGTCAGACTTTTTTTTTTTTGAGCTCACGTTCATGCAGCGGTCGTTCAATTTTCGCATAATTTTTTAGTTGGATGTGAGCTGCGCAGCAGCGGTGTCACCCTTGGGCCTCGAGTCTAAGCACAGAGTGCGGGACCTTATAGATCGTGCGCACCGCCGGGAAACTCTAGGCCATGACTGAGCGAAAGTATAGCCATCGACTATCGCTGCTTTATTCTCTCACATTTTGCACCCGCTCACGGTCTCCTTGCAACAGCGCTACAAGGAGGACCTTTTCGAATGCGCAGACTCTTACACTCTATCCTTTTATTTCAATCCAGCATACGTCGGGCCCTTCAGCAGTGCATATGCTTTCACCAACCTAGCTTCCAGCACCAGCCTAGCTTCAAATACGACGCCGCTATATCTCTGAATACCAGCAAATACAAACTCCAATATTACACGTGCCCATTCTACAAGTATTTAATATGCTAATAAAACAACCGTCTCATAGTAGTGATATGTAAGAGTATGTACATTTGTCTTCTCGTGGTCCTGCCTCTTCTTTTTTTTTTTTTTTTACAGGAAATTTAACGGATTC
>VAFG01000221.1:257320-277740 GCA_013461545.1 Syncephalastrum contaminatum
AGCCAAGCACGGCGCCATGATAGTAAAAGAGGAAGATCTCATAAACACCGGAACAGCTCTGATCCGATTCGACCTTTCGTACAGTCATGCCTACATGTCATCATATCAATATCTGCGTCTATTCTTCTGCAAGAAGAAAACTCTATTCGTGCTCAGAATCGTTTTCTTACCGTAAAGCGCGTGGCGCTGCAAGCCGTTCACAGGAAGATATACTTCGTTGTTGGAAATGCAGGTTTGCTGACCATCATCCAATTCGACTCGGAGAAGCCGTGTCAGTGCCACCGTACCCTTTTGACTTGCAACGACCAGGAGCTCAAGTTCAGGGATATACTCGGTCATGTTGAGCCTGTCTAGCATGGTCAGCATTCGGTCGGAGCGCACGTCGACGTTGCTGATAATATTCCGTTCAACCCTGAGTGTCTCCAGCTTTGACTTGTTACGCTTCAGAAGGTATAAATGTTTCGGTGTCGTAAGCGCTACATGCGCATTGTGCAGTTTGGGACGTCGATGTCTCTTCTGTTGCTGGGGTTGGATGAGCTGAACAGTTGTGGACTGCATCACATGGGGTATCTTGTTCTTCGGAACTGGTTCATCGTCTTCATTCTCGCTTGATGATGACGATGATGATGCGGTATCCTGTTCTTCAATGTTACTTTTTATATTTCTACGTGAGAGTAAAGGTACCAATTGCTCTAGAAAAATGGTATGTTAGCTTTCGTGGATTCGCCGAAAAAACGTCTTGGTTTTTTTTACCTTGCTGATGACTCTCATCCGTATCCTCTGAAGAATGAGGCAAACGTCGGATCCGCTGTATCATACGGTCAATTTCATCATGGTCCATAATCTCTGTTGCATTCAACAATGCCTCAGATTGTACCCATTGGTTATTTTCGGTCTCGAGTGGCACACGTTCGTCCGGAGTATCATCGTCAGCTGGAACAGGATCGTCAACAGAGTCCTCCCATCCGTCTATTTCGAGGGTGTTTGATTCCCGGGTCGCCTCCTCTTCATCAGAGACATTCGAGGAGGGCGCGTTGTAGCTACCATCAGAACCTTCTTGATCCGCATAGAGGTCGTCTTCGTCGTAGTTCTGGTCTGACAGTTGATGATTTTCGTGCTCCATGTCAGCGTCGTATTCGTCTGGGAAATAGTCCACCGGCATGACGCCCGTAATAGGTTCCATCCAAGGATCCTCTAGCGCATCGTCACTTTGCGCATGCTCCTCGCTTTGGCTTCCCGGGCTTTCATATTCCCCCCAGTGGCTTTCTTCGGCTTCAAAGTCATCCCACTCTGATCGGTTTGTCGATGAATCCGCTTGTTGAGCCCATTGCATCTCTGCATCATCCTGCTCACCCCATCCAGCATCGCCATCATACCCAGCAGGTTCTGCATTCAGTGCACCCCCATAAAAATCTTGTGCATGGTCGTGTCCTGCGCCATCTTCAGCATGTTCCTGACCAAGCTCTTGAGTCCATTCGGGCTCTTGCAGGGATCTAGCTCCTCGAGCTCCTCTACCAATTGGACGCCAGTCTAGCAGCGAGTTTAATGGGTGTTCCCATTCTGACTCCTCAAGAAGCATCTGCTGGTCAATGTCGTCGTCGTCCTCACCATCCCCGTCATCCCAGCCGTCCTGGAAGAGATCAGGAATGAAGTCTTCTGTCGGCCCAAGCGGACGGAGTTCATCCCCTGGTACCCAAGTATCGAAGACGCCGTTCTCGAATTCTTCTTGCGTCATCCGATATATGGGAGGGCGGGCAGAATGTCGAAGGTGCAGCAATGAGAGCGTAGTAGATCTACCCTGATCCAAGCGTCGTTTGAGTCTCTCCTTGACAACTTGGTTCTCCAAAGTCACGTGCTTGAAGTCGTCTTGGTTGACAAACTTTACAGACCAGCACCTAGCACAAAATGTAAACAAAACTGTAAGCCAACTTTACTGCATGTCACCCGCTCCAGTTACCATGCTTGTAGCTCCAACTCGCTGGTGCTGATTCTCCGTCGAGCGATCTCACGCTGATATTTAAGATCCCATATACGGCATGTTTGATCAATAGAGCAGCTTGCAATGTAACGGCCCGAGCTATGAAAATCAATGGCTGGTATGTTGTTATCGTGGCCCACGAGATGCACCTGAGCTTTGTCTTTGAGCACATTGGGGCGTTTTCGTTTGCCAAACACTGGATTATCGCGGGTGATGGCCACCAGATTGAATACGGTCACTTTCCAGTTATTCGCTGAGACTGCTACAAGGCCTTGTTCCGCGTGAATAGAGATACCCCAAGTGGAAGAATGACTATTAAGGATAAGAAATTGTACTTGCGAGCGAACGAATGTCTATGATAAAGCTTACTTGTTCAATACGAGGGGTGGTTTATGCAATGCATCGGTTTGCCAGATACAGACATGGCCTCCGTCATTGACGGTGACGAGAACTTCTTTGTCCAAAATATAGTCAACTTTAATAGCGTTAATCGAGTAGGGCTGAAAAAAAAATTAGCCAAAGTAGGTCAGGCACAGATAAATCACACATACGGCATGATCATCTCCATTTGCCTGATTGTTTGGGTTGGAAAGACGTTTTGTGGGAGAACGAAAAGAGGTCTCTGGAGTATCGATGATATACACATCTACCTCCGCATAAATTGCTGCGAAGTGTCAGCAAGAAAAAGAGGACGCGTTCTTAAGGTCGTACCGACAAAGAAGGTGCATGGATCACGTATGCTCGCAGCACATAGATTCATGCGCTAATGTTGATCGTAAATTAGGACAGTTCAATCGTAACATGTTAACATCGTACCCAAGGTAGAGCGTCTCGCATAACGATTTCGCTGCCTTCCTGCAAGGCAGTAATCTGAAATGAAAAAGTGAATACCGCAACAGTTACGCTAAGAGTATAGAGCGTACAGATAAACTGTCGTAATCAGCGAGAGCTTGATCCACTCGTAAATCGGGGTGGTCTTCGTCCATGGAGGATGAAAAAGTCCAAGAAGAGAGAGAATAATGGGTTTGCGTGATGCAGGAATTCTATGTGACTGATTTCAACGTTGTCTTGATATGTGGCTATTCACTCCCGCTCAGCTGTCTAGCACATCACCACCATTAAATGAACGGTGATATAATAACAGTGAGAGATAGCACAATTGGCATTTTCCTCGGTAGGAGCCCGTGTGTAAATGTTCAGACATGAAAAAGCTATGGCGCGAATCACGACTAATACTCAAAAGCTCGGCGACACACCCAGAAATGTCATATCACAACATAGTCGTACAAAGCTTACTCAGAGGACTACCTTGCTCCTCGTGCACTTCTTCTTTCCCTCGCTCTACTGCCTTCTCCTGCTGCTAGTTCTTGAGTCAACGCTGTTTCTTGATAGCGGAAGGTCACTAATCAACAGAGCCGGAGGCCTCGGAAGGAATTCTTTTATTTGTTTGATACGAGTCTACAAATCTTGTCAAGAGTCCCCAGAAAGACTTTGCACATCTTCCGGAATACGTTCAAAGGGACAACTATATGGGGGATTAATTTAAATGATGTTTTGTTACGCATTATAGACACGAGCCTCCAAACGCGCACATGTCTCTGCGGGAGCTGAGGGACGAGATCCGAAGAAACCCCTGACGAGGCAAGGAAGACGAGAAGACGGATGGGAGAGGAGTGGAGTACAAGGGTCGGTAACGAATGTAGTTAAGAGTGGGGCAATGATTGAGCAGGAGAACAATATGCGGACTGGGATGTCTCGCCGCAAGAAAAAGCGCATCAACGCATTCGCCATGAGCAGCCTTTTCGAATTCTGCTCCATTGTCTCTCTTATGTTATTCGTATTCAAATCCGTATTCATGTTCGCGTTGAGGCTTGTTTGGTATCAAAGTTGAGCACCTGTGTTGAAGCTGCCTAAAAGAGTGCGTATCTCCTTTGACAGTAGGACCTGCTTTTGTCATAGCAGCATCTTCTTGGATGATAGCCTTTCAAGGTGTCAACGACTGCATTTTTGTCTCTTAAATCAGCCATGACGAGAGGTTGTAAGAGGAAGACGCATTCGTTATCTCTCTGTGTAAGTTCATTATTGTCCGTAAGGGTCACTCTTTTCAGCTTCGTCATCGTTTTCAACGGCTTTTCAGTTACCTCGTTCGATTAGTCAATCACAAATGACTGGATCATCAAAAAGAGGGTTGTCGCAGCCTTTGTACCCGTCGTACCCGTCGTACTTTTTCTTTTGATAACGGCATCAGAGAGCCTAATCGGTAAGGATGTCCATGATTAGCTTCAAACAGCTGTATGCAGTATAAATTTGTACCTAAGGTGATATGGTAATGCATCATTCCTGAAAGATGTTGCAGTTTCCGATGTTTATCCACGAAGTCAGATGGTACTAACAAATACGTGTACAGAAGTCATCACTTTGAATAAGCACATTTGATTATTGCTTGATAGCAGAATGTTTTCGACTTTTCCGAATGTCTGCGTGCTCTTCGCGTTTAGCACGAATTCATCTTCTATACTGATAACTCTTGAGTATATCCAGTTTGTTTCCCGTTAAGTATTAAATTGGTACACTGACTGTAGATTGACAGGTGTCCTACTCTTGTTGTTAGACTAGATATATTCTCCAAAAGTTGACTGCTAGTACGTATCCACGTTTTCCAGCTCTACCTGCAATCCATTTCCGGTTCGCCTCACAAAAGAAACCCAGCTTCACTTGAAGCTGATCGCATGTACAGCGGGGGTTTAAAAGTCCGTCGTCTTCTCGCTTCAATAGTTTTGTCCATGAGCTATGTCTGGTTCTAAATAGCGTCAACTTGAGATTCACCGGTGCTCCTTATATAATTACGATGGAGAATAGTTATCTCAAAATGGTTCTCTTGATTAATGGTTGCATTTGATCACTATATTGGAGAAGAGCGTGACGAGAGTGGAAACAAGGCTTCAGCACTGGACCGTGAGTGACAGGTACAAGAAGTTCTTAAAGCACTCCTGTCTTCAGCAATGAAAAAAAAAGGTAAGAAGAAAAGGAAAGAATCTTTAGTTATCTATTGATACACTTGGGAAAGTGGGATCATAAATGCCGGGCCCAGTACTGCGGGATGTCTACTTGTACCAATTTCAGAGTGATATTCTTTTTTAGTTATGCATCTCGCGTAGATTTGGCAAGCACTGACTGTGGTGCTGGCCCTGTGAGCAGGTTATGTACATCGCATACTATATCCATATTCATTTTCATGCCCAAGACCAGTGTCAGGCTCGATCATCCACGTTAGCTCGTTCCGACAAATTTTTGCGAGATAAAGCGCACTAGAAGGCTGTCGTAGAGATTTTAGGCGGCGATGACGATATGAAGAAAACGCGTCCTGCGACGCGTCGTGATGCGGTAGCGGAGGGGAGAAGTCTTTGAGATGCTGGCGGCAAAAGAGCTCACTGAGGTGCGTGACGCGAAAGGGTGAAAAAAATATAAAAATTGCCCCCCTCCTTTTTGCTTTTTCTTTTCTTTCTTTGAAACAAAAAGTAAGCACGAATTTTCCTATCCCTTGGGTTGCCATCTCACTATGAGTGCTCATCTCTTCGGTTTTCTTGTTAGTGACTGGTCGTGGTAAAGGTGGCAAAGGTCTCGGAAAGGGTGGTGCCAAGCGCCATCGCAAGATTCTTCGTGACAACATTCAAGGGTACAATCCTCGTTATTGTCAAGGTCTCTCATGAGCCTAAAACGATTCCTTTTCTCTTAGTATTACCAAGCCTGCCATTCGCCGTCTCGCTCGCCGTGGTGGTGTCAAGCGTATTTCCGGTCTTATTTACGAAGAGACCCGTGGTGTCCTGAAGGTCTTCTTGGAGAACGTCATCCGCGATGCTGTCACCTACACTGAGCACGCTAAGAGAAAGACCGTCACGTCCCTTGATGTTGTCTATGCTCTCAAGCGCCAGGGTCGTACTCTCTACGGTTTCGGCGGTTAAGCATTCCCAACTTGATCTTTTCCTTGTTTGCTTTCTGCAGCCATCGATCCTCGCATGGCACAATATCTTTTTGCTTCTTCGACTGATATCATCATCAATAAAACCCTGGAGTCCCATTCTCCTCTTGTTACCAAACTTTCTCAATCATTGAGTGCTTTATTACCCTTTCCTACTTTTAACAAGAAAGTTACTGAGATCAGTAAATGCTTAAATCAGGAGAAAACATTCTATCCGTGCAACCGATCTGGGTTAGCCGTAGACGAACTTCTGAGCCGGATAAGGAAGTGGATAGTTTGGAAGTTTGTGTCATCCATTGATGTAGAGGGGCAGAGCGAGCAAACTTCTATTTCATGCCATAACGATTGACAAAAATGACGAACAGAAAAAGGTCTGCATGAAAGAGGACCTCTCTGCTGGCGCACTGCGATACGAGGATTAATTGAGAAAGAGGGAATGTGTGAAGTTGGGGAGGCCACGAAAGAGCACGGAAGACGGGTAGTTCGCGGAATAGGGAGAAGGATCATGGAAAAATTCAGCTGCCTGAGGTGTTTATTACTATGTATATAAGCCGAAGTTAGACTTCGTTTTTCCCTATGAGTTATATCTGGGAGTATTTAGTCTCAGCCTAGAACTACAATTGCGTTGAAGTAGTAATATCATGAAGAACCACTTATCTCGATCTGCTTCTCTGAGCAGAAGAGTGCATTGGGATTGGATACAAGGATTGAGCAGTGCGCCATGAAAGTATCAGTTGTACTCGAACATAGACATGGTTTGCAAGGAATACACTTTTCATCACACGCACCCTTGCATACACGCGGTAGGTACTGGGTGTAGTACTGTTTGGTTACGTGTATATGTTATCGTTTTCTTAGATTAACATGACAGCGATTTTATGACTGAGTACGGTAAAAGAAAGACTGTCCATCCCCTTGGTATTCTCGATGCTCTCAAGGGCATGGGCGCCACCCTAATAGGTTTCGGCAGATCAGCGAGCCCAACCTGATTTGGCTTGTTTGCTTTCTGCAGTCATTGATCCTCGCATGGCACAATATCTCTTGCGTCTTTATATTGGTGAGCACCGTGAAGCACAGGCGTTCTCATTTGTTATCAAATTTTCTCATTCATTTAGTGCTTTTCTTTTCCAAGTATAACCAGCAGACTTCACTGTTTTCACCAAATACCTAAACCAGAACAAAGCGCTCTACTTGTGCGGTCAATCTGGGCTAGTAGTACATGAACTTTCAGGCCAAATACGATGGCTAAGGTGTTTGTGCTAGTCCAAGGATGAGTAGGTTTTTGGCGGAGGGGAAGGGTGACACAAGCAAAAGGCGTTCTCGGGGTAAATTGAGACCTTTCTTTCTCTTTACTAGCGATGTCCCTTTACAAGATCTATGGCGGCTTAACGACCCTCCAGAACGCGTCTGCATATGCTTTTTCAAGCTTTGCGATTGTGCATGGCTCTCAAATTGCTGTTTCGGCCTTTGGTGGACCTGACGCTGGCAATCGCTGGCTTCTTCTGGGCCGGCCATTTTACCAAGACGAACACACAGAGGGGATCATTGTCACAGGCGCAGCTACCGTGCATGTCCTGAGTGGTATCGCAAAGGCTGGTATTCGATGGTACTCCAAGAAGTACAAAAACCTGGATATTCAAACGCGTCTGCCGCTGCACCACCGTCTGGCTGGCTATGTTCTCCTGCCCGCTGTACTGATCCACTATGACCTCGTACGCAAACTGCCTGCACGTTATTTTGGTGACTCTGCCATGCTAGACTTTGGCCATGTTGCCTGGGGTCTCCAAAATTGGCCCATATTCACTTATACCTTGCACGGCATTCTGATTGGCGCTGCCTCTTGGCATATCGTCCATGGTGCGAAAGCCCTCCTTTCAAAGAAACGGAAAACCAAAACTACCACTCCTACGCTTACAACGCCTGCTACTACTCAAACGGCAACCAGAGCTACCTGGATTACATCCGCTGGTATCGCCGTTACTCTTTTATCCGGCCTCGTCGTCATCGGTGCACAAACCAAGAAGATTCCCTTGCGCCATGACTATGCACAGATCTATAAAATGCTGCTTCCCTTCTAGATATACATACATCGTAGATACATGCAAAAGTACATAATAAATATACAACAGTTCGCAGGAACTGACCCAGCCATGTCTTGATTTGCTGAATATGGAATCTACTTCTGTAAGATATGGTAGCAGCACTAGTTACATGTATCTATACAGCTTCTAGCCATACTGATCGGTACGTAGAATTTACACTGTTCTGTTTAATACACTTATTCGGCTTTGACCGCTTAGTTTTTCCGTCATCTATTCTAGCTATTAATCGTGTAGATCATTCTAATTAATCTATTTCTTGTATTTTATGAAGCAGGATCTTCTATCTTAAACCAGTATCCCTTTATAATTGCTCATTCGTCTGCTCATAGCTCATATGAATCTATAGTATGTGTATGTAGCAGGAGGCCTACAAACGAAGACGGATAATGTAATGTTACACGATGGAATCGGCGGCCGAGAAGGCCCGACGGCCCGGAACAAATAAAGGAAGAGAGATTTGTTTTTTTTGCACACGCGATACTTTTACCGCGGCTTCCTTTAGGAAGAACGAAAAAACAAAACAAAAAAAAAGACTTATCTTTTGATCCTCTCTTTTTCCACAAAGAAAACGGCGCTATGGATCAGCTGGCTACCTATTACGACTCATATCTTGTACCATTCGCGGTTCGGGCCGAGAAAGCGGTCAGAAAGCATAAGGCAGCCAGCATCAGTATCGCGGTCGTTCTGACGGCAGCCTATTTCATCACAGAGAAGGTCATCAAACCGCCCAAAGCTCTGCGCCAGTTACCCCGCCCCAATTTCATCAGTTTTCTCCGAGACAGCTTGTCGAGCGCCACGCTGCATGAAATTGCCCAGAAATATACACTTCCGGCTGCAGCACAGAATGAGCACGGTCTCTATGCAGTATGGATCCCCGTCACTTCCTAAAGTCCTTTCTGGCACAGCACTCACACTTATATGTATGACTAGCGATTCGATGCCCAGGGTTGGTGTGCCGTTATCACATCTCCAGCGAGTGCCAAAAAGTTTCTGTTAAAATCAGGTAAAGCAGCCCTCGCCATAGAAGAAATAATGGTGGCTCATATCGAGAGTTTGATGCAGATCTTTTTGCGAAGGTCGACCTAGGCAAAACGCTTCAAGGCACGATTTCGGGAAAAGTAAGAAAATGCATATAGTTCCCCATAATTATGGATTTTAGCGACTAAACTGTTTCGCCATGTCAACTTGTTAAAGTTCATGTTTGGACCGAATATTGTTATAACGCAAGGTTTGGAGTGGAAGAAACATCGCAAGGTATAAAGGCACTATACAAGCACGTTCTTGTCGCTGACGCAGTTATAAGATTGCAAACCCTGCATTCAACCGATCGATGCCGGTCCAACTTTTTGCCAGGCTCACAAACAAGGCATTCGACGTTATGGAAGCCGAGATGGAGGATGGCGTTATCGATATCCAAGAATTACTGATTCGCTGGACCTTGGACGCCATTGGATTGGCCGGGTGAGTAAAAAGTACCATAGACTGTAACAACAACTCATACAGTCAATTGCTGTACATTAGCTTCGGGTTTGACTTCAAAGCGGTGGAAGACAAGAACAGTAGCTGGGTCACAACATACAATGCCATCAATGACGCGCTGCATGATATCAAGTTCGCCATCTTCCCTTCCCTCGACAAAGAATATCTTTGGCTTTTCCCGAAACGACAAAAGCTGCATAAGCGCCTCGATGAATTTCTGCAAATGATTGACAGTGTCATTGATAATAAGCGACGCGTACTCAAGGAGAAGAGAGAGAGCGATGTTGAGGAGAGCGAACGAGACCTGCTGACCCTCATGATCGAAAGCGAACTGAAAGGTGAAGGTGCTTTGACCGATGAGGAACTCAAGGTACACTGCATACACTATGCTTTACTTTAATATACATTCTGATGCTTTTTCTAGAGCGATCTCTGCATCTTCTTCGTTGCAGGTCACGATACAACCGCCAATGCTTTAGCATTCACCATGTATTACTTGGCTGCCAACCCAGTGAGTAGTAAATACAAATCCAACATGTCGAAACGCATGCTTATATAGTGACCATTTACAGCATATTCAAGAAAAGGCCCGAAAAGAAGTGGTCGAAGCTCTGGGTGATGAGCCAGCGGATATTGTGCCAACCGTGGAGCAGACCAGGAGCCTTCAGTATATCGACTGTGTGATTAAAGAGGTAATGATGATGGCAATCCTCGGTTTCCTAGGCCTAAAGCTTACGGATGACTGTCTCTGTGTTAGACTCTTCGTATCGCAAGTCCTGCAATTGGTCTGGTCGCACGCTACTGCACCGAAGATACAGAGCTTGGAGGCATTGTATTTCCGAAGGGTACACGCTTTAACCTTGATATCTATGGCTTACACCATAATCCACGCATTTGGGACGCGCCAGATGCATTCCGGCCCGAGCGCTTTTTGCCTGGTGGCGAAGCAGAGCAGCTTGCTACATCAGGTCTTGGAATGACCTGGGTGCCGTTCGGCAATGGAGCACGTCAGTAAGTATTTGCAGATATCGAAAAGTTCATTGAAAACAACAGCACTCACACAATTTTCACCGCTATAGATGTATTGGCATGAACTTCTCCCTCGCAGAGCAACGCACCATGCTACCGCTTCTTTGTAAGATGTCCTGATGATTTAACTTATCTCGCTTACCGTCTCTCTACTTGTAGTACGTAAATATGAGTGGTCGCTTCCGCCAAATAGTCCTCATAAAGAGCGTCCCGTCACGACGAACATGGGAATTCTGTCGCCGATTGACCTGAAACTCAAGTTCAAGAAGAGATACTAGAAATGTGTTTCTTCGCTATACTATATGAGATAACTAGCTAATCAATATTTTATTTATCGGAATTCATACAATATATACATGCCAAGATATCATTGCTATTGTTCTCTGTATTCCATACACCCCGTTCCACATAGTACAAAGACACCTCAACGCACTGACTGACCGCAGAGGAATGGAGAGAGACATCTGGGGCAAAATGACTCTTTATCATTATTCCAATACTATGTAGTAGTAACAATAATAATTGGAGGAGCGGGTGCTGAAATAGACAAGGTCAGAAGCACCAAAAGTGCGCGTTGCTCTTTCATCAGCCCCGCGAATTGCAGTCAACATGAGTCGACCTAGATTCTTTGCTACCAACAAGCGAGGTTAGTCAACAGTATATAGCACTTACCCATCTCATCCTCATCATTTGACTGTCTAGGCGAGAATTACGAGTTAAAGGCCGAGCTCAACAGCGAATATCGGCACACCAGAAAAGATGCAGTCAAGAAAGTGATTGCCAACATGACAGTTGGCAAGGACGTGAGCGGGCTCTTTCCCGATGTGTTGAAGAACATGCAGACCGAGGACATTGAGCTCAAGAAGCTTGTGTACCTTTACCTTATGAACTACGCTAAAACACAGCCTGAGCTGGTCATTCTCGCTGTCAATACCTTCGTCAAGGTAAGCACGCACCTATACAACGCACCTCAGTACGGCATCAGTATCAACTCCTGTCTCTAATAACAGGACTCGGATGACCCAAACCCTTTAATACGCGCGCTGGCCATCCGTACCATGGGTTGTCTTCGTGTCGACAAAATCATTGATTATCTCACAGAGCCGCTCCGCAAAACTTTGAAAGACGAGAACCCGTATGTGCGCAAGACGGCGGCTGTCTGTGTCGCCAAGCTGTACGAGCTCAATCCAGAGCTGACTCTCGAGCAAGACTTTGTGAGCGTTGTGAAAGAGATGGTTTCCGATATCAACCCAATGGTCGTCGCCAACGCCGTCGTCGCTCTCTCCGACATTAACGAAGCTTCCACCACCAAGGACATTTTCGTCGTGAATGGAACCATTCTCAACAAACTTCTGCATGCTCTGAATGAGTGCACAGAGTAAGTGAATTGTTCGCGTCAGAGGAATACGCTCAAGCTCATTTTTATTCGCTGTAGATGGGGTCAGATCGCCATTTTGACAGCTTTGGCGGACTACAAGCCAAGCAGCAACAAGGAGGCTGAGGGTATTTGCGACCGAGTTCTGCCTCGGCTGCAGCATGCCAACGGTGCCGTCGTCTTGTCTGCTATCAAGGTTCTTTTGATCAACATGCGCCATGTCAAGGATCAAAACCTTATCAAGGCTTTCTGTCGAAAAATGGCACCTCCTCTAGGTAAGTCGAAGAAAGGGATTTAAATCACAGCTAACTGACATATACTTAATAGTGACGCTTCTCTCCAGCCCCCCTGAAGTACAATATATTGCCCTGCGCAACATAAGCTTGATTCTTCAAAAGCGCCCCGAGGTGCTCTCGAACGAAATGCGCGTCTTCTTTTGCCGATACAACGACCCGCCCTACGTTAAGCTGGAAAAACTCGAAATTCTGATCCGCCTTTGCAACGACAGAAACGTAGATCAGCTGCTGAGTGAACTGAAAGAGTAAGTACCTTCTTCTCTCGGGTTGCGATGGTGCAAGACAGACTCATGTATATTTGGTTAGGTATGCGAACGAGGTGGACGTCGATTTTGTGCGTAAATCCGTGAATGCGATTGGTCGTTGCGCAATCAAGATTGAAGAAGCTGCCGAGCGCTGCATTAATGTCCTGCTCGACTTGATCAACACCGGTGTCAGCTATGTTGTACAAGAAGCCATCGTGGTAATCAAGGATATCTTCCGCAAATACCCCCACAAGTATGAAAACATCATCCCGACGCTGTGCGAGAATCTCGAAGTGCTTGACGAGCCGGAGGCCAAGGCATCGCTTACTTGGATCGTCGGCGAGTATGCAGAATGGATCGATAATGCAGATGATCTGATCGGCATGTTTGTCGAGAACTTCAAGGAAGAAACCGCTCAGGTAAGACTCCGGACACTGAGAAGCCACTTCGATACTTATAGGTACTTTCTTAGGTGCAACTCCAATACTTGACTGCCACCGTCAAGCTCTTTTTGAAGAAGCCTACTGAGAATCAGGAACTTGTGCAGCGTGTTCTTCAGACGGCTACAAACGAGTGCGATAACGCCGACATTCGTGACCGTGCATACGTATATTGGCGATTGCTCTCGACCGATCCACAAGCAGCCAAGGTAGAGCCTCTACTAATATCAGCAGGGACAATGTCCTCATATTTTTCTTATAGGCTGTCGTGCTGTCCGAGAAGCCACCCATCGCAGGTGAAGCTACGAGCTTGAGCCCTGGCTTGCTGGATGAGCTCGTATATCAAATCGGCACACTTGCATCCGTGTACCATAAGCCTCCGGAAACCTTTATTGCCGGCAAGAAATATGGTGCTGACAATGTCAGCCGATCTGCCGCTGAGTAAGTGGACGAGAATGACAGGAAAGAAGGATGAGCCTAACATGATTGTAATTAGTCACGAGGTCGAAGAAGATGTGCACGCGCCACCGCCACAGATCCAGGCTGCTATCAAGAACAATGATATTGGCAACCTACTTGATCTTGACTGGGATGAGGCACCTTCTTCTCCCATTGTGGCAGAGAGTCCACGAAGCCCGGTGTCCGGTGGTGCGAGCGGTAGTGGTGCTGGCAGCACAATGGCCGACCTACTCTCGCTTGGCGGACCAAGCACCGCCCCGTCTCAGTCTCCACCTGCTTCAAATGACGGAGGCAAAAAGAATGATGTGAATGATATCATGAGCCTCTTCAATGCCCCTTCAACGCAACAGCCACAGTTCCAGGCATCACCTTCGTTCCAATCGCAGCAACCGTCATTCCAGCAGTCGCCGACCATAAACAGCGGGGCCTTCGGTGGTGACCTCTTCGACGCCCTGGGTGGCGGTGGTAGCCCTACCCCGGTTACACCTTCTTCGCCCATCCAAGCACAACCCCAGCAACAGCAGCAGCAAAACCAGCCTGCCAAAGATCCCTTCGCGGACCTCCTGTAATACACACAAGCAACGACACACACCACACGCCTTTTTATATCTCCTATATCACCTGAAAAACGAATAAAAGTCAAAGACGGATAAGTGTATTAAAAACGCTAGTCCTAGAATTTCAAAAGAAAACCGGCGGAGCATGACGATTTATTCTTCCTTCTTGTCATTGGACATGTTGCTTCGTCTTCTGGCTCGTTCAGCTACGAGGCCCACGCCAGGAAACTGGTTAAAGTAGCCCGTGTCTTCTTCACTTTCTTGTTGATTATTCTCATGAACGTTCTCCTGCTGCTGCTGTTGCTCTTGCTCTTGCTGGTGACGCTGATGAAGAACTTGTTGCTGAAGATGAGGGCCTTCTGTCAGGCCAGCGGCACCCACTAGGTCGTGCTTAGTGATATCACTTGTCTCCTGGTCTGTGCGTGGTGCATAGCGACGCAACGCATTCAGTTCTTCTTGGAGCGTCTCATGACGGAAATTGACACGGATGTTGGGCACGTTTGTTTTCTGCATATCGTTACCCGCCACACCAGGTTTATTCCAGTGCTTGCCAATCCAGTGCTTCTTGATGCGGCTTTCCCAGCCACTCTGAATGACTGAGTTGCGTGCCAGTTCACACATGTCGGTCGGTGATAGTTTCCAAATCTAAAAGAAATCTTAGTTTTTGTCAGCGTCCGGCATGCTTTTACTCACCTGAGCAGCCACGCTATATTCTTCAATAAGAGGTTCTTTGGTAAAGTGGAACTGGAGTGGGTCATCCGTCGAGAGCGATATGTTGAGGCCGCGCTGGAAGAATTGCGGCAACGGGTTACGCTCATAAGTCAAGAACAAGGCATTGTTAGATAGAGGCGACATGGCAATGCCAATTTGGGCCAGGTAGTAGAGATACTGCAGCGCAGGCACCTTGCGCAATAAGATACCGTGACTGATACCGAAAGATGTCAAGAATGCCGCGGTCAAGTGCTCTGTGTCGCCAGCTTCACCACAATGGGGTCTCAAGACCAGTGTATCTAGTTACCATGTTAGATCCGTATTATAACATGGAACGAAGCTGACTTACTAAAGCCACGGGATTTACGCCAATTGTTGAGCGAAGCCATGTTGGCGTACATGTAGTAAAGGTAGTAGCTGTAGGGCGGATTGTGCTTGGTGTTCCACTCGTTTGGTGCAGGGAACTTTTTATAGGTACGGCGCTCTGGTTTGGATTCGTCATCCACCGAATCAAAGCCAACCACACGTTCCAAGAAGACGTGTAACTCTGGATGACTGGAAGGATCCTGGGTGACCTCAAACAGTGGCTCAAAAATATCTTGGATCCATATTTAGTAGGGCTGCCTGAGCATAAGTCGTCGAACTTACTGCGAATAATATCCTGGAAAGTGTCGATCGACTGAGACGACTTGTAGATATTGTACAGACGAGGAATTTGCACGAGCCATCGGACGTTGGGCGAGAAGAGCTTATTATCCACAACCCATTTCGCGAGTTTATCCCACTCTGCTTTAGATCTAGACGGTTTCTCGATAAGAAAGGTATCATCGGAGGCCTTTACGCTTTGTTTACCTTCCATAAACGGATACTCGGTACTCCACCATCTGATACTTGGAAGACTCCAGGTCAGATACCACCTCTTTAAATATCGTTAGTCTTAGATTATCAAATTATATCACGATGAAATACCTTTGGTGATCTCAGCCAAGTATTTGCCCTTGATGTAGTTATCAGTCTTCATGAAGATTTCTCTCAATCTACTTTCACCGATAGGGTTGTACTTGAGGTTGAATTTGTCAAACCGATGGAAAGAGTCCTTATGCGCGTGCATATCAAGGGTATCAATGCTGAGATCGTATGCTGTTAGATTGAGACTCTTGAATACACCGGTCAACGTCAAGTGTTGCTCATCACGATAAATCACAACATCCTAATGACAAGTAATATCCGTAATTTGAGAATTCGAGTAATGCCAATGTATTTTTCTCTTACATCGGGACACTTCTTCATTTTAGCCTTAATAAAACGCAGCAAATGCTTTTGATTCATGCAGCTAGAATGATGAACGTGAGTGTCGACCTTGCGCACATTGTAAAAGTCTCTGTGAGGAACACGCTTCGAATCGGCTAGCTCCTGGAACTCGTTCAATAGGATGTACATCTGCCATTTGCTATCGAGGTAACGCAATCTCCGAAAAGCGAAGCTCTTGGCAGGGCCATCGCTAAGCAATAGAAACATTTGAGCGATGATAGAACCTCTATTGTTAATCTTACCTAATGGCAGTCAGAACGTAGTCCATATCCTTAAAGAATTCCTTCATGGTGGGAATTTCATAAATAGGTTGACCTGTTACTATTTAGTATTGCGGTATTTATGACGCACAATCTCTCATACCATCTCCAGGAGTCTTGTGAACCTGGTAGACACCCTCTGCATTAAATTCAAAGGTGCGCTACACAAAAGGTGATGAGCTTTAGATTTGGAAGACAAGGGCCCGAAGGACACGTACCTCGTCTTTGCCTGGAAGCTTGCAGTCCTCCCAGTGGAAGTCACATCCGACGGCAGCGACAGGATCCGCCTCTCGCTCCAGCTCGCGCTGTTTTCTGCGAGCGAGTTCTTCGGGCGGAGGTAGAGGCCAGGAAGGTGGCGGTGGCGGCGGATAAATGTTCCAATCGTCGCTGTTTCGGGGGTCGTCCTCCAAGCGCTGACAGGATCGCGCCATGTATTTCTGGCGCAGATCAAGACACGCCTGCAAGGTGCTATACAGTTCACGCAGCTCAGACGTGACCGCGTCATCTGATCACCATGGTGGATCAATCTTTTGTATCTTTCGATCATGAGCTTTTCTTACCTTGACCCTCCAACTTGGCGGCCGGATCAGCCACGCCATGAGACTGTTGCTGTGCTGCGGCCGCCGCCGCGCTCGGTTCGTTCACAGACGCAGAAACGGGAACAAAAGGCACACGGTGGACGCGTGTCAAATCCTCAGTCTCTGACTCTGGAGCACTGTCATCAAAAGTAGCCTCAACGTTTCCTCCAGCAGTGGCAAGATTCTGACCAAAGTATTTGCTGTCATGCTGGCCATGTATACAATGAACAGTGACGCGTTAGGTAAGACGCGCGGTCAGGAACACACTTGACTTACGTTTTCAATCTGCTTCTGGTGATGGTATTTGAAGAATGGAGTTTGGCTCGCCTCCTCAGTAGGACTCATTACGGACTGCGGTGTCTGCGGTGAGTCGTCCGGCATGGTGAAGGGAAAAAGTTGGAAAAAGAAGAAAAGAAAATCGTGCGAAAAAGGAAAGGTCCGCCTTAAATGGTTACCATGTGCGCATATTGATTGAGTGAGATTTTAGCTCCTGCGCTTGATCACACTCCACGAAAACCAAGTCATCTTACGTAGCCTCTTGTCACAAGATAATACATCATACCGGATGGGAACAAGACGGCTTGCATTAATGCCAAGCAAAATAGAAACTATCCTACTGCATATATTCAAGATGAAGATGCCGGTTTGGGTTTCATTCTGCATCGCATGTACGAAATACACAGATATATCCTTGCCAATCGCATACAAACGCCAGTATAAAGGGTATATCATCTATCAGCAGACAAACTTCGTCCAGATACATAGTACGCGGCGGAAATTCTCTCGAATGTACGGATCATGCTGAGAAAGTATTTAGCGGAATTTAGCAGTTGCCTTCGGGAAGCACCCTCATATAGGTTATACATATACATATGTTGCATATGATGAGTCAGTAAACCAATGTAGCAATAAGTCTCTATGTGCATGTACATATGTATTTTCGAATATAGATGGTATATTTTGAAAAATTTTGCATTTAGGTCTTGAATACATATATTATCATCAACAGGTGTAGTAGTATGGCTGTCATGGAGGCATCTGGCTCCTTTTCCATGTATTAAGATCTGTACCACCACATATCTGGACATATCTGGACATATCTGGAGGATGTTTATCGGTACGTATTATGTAAGTGTAGAGTGACTTTTGTAATATTATGTACATGTCTATTGGCCATTACTACTATTATTATTGTTTCCGACGCCCTGTGGTTTCGGCATTAATATATGTCAATGATTATATTTCTCACGACTTACTGGATGTCCGAATCCGAACCACCAAACCAAAATGGCAATAACGACACAAAGAATGATAACCAGGACAAGGCAACACCATTTTTTCTGTCGATTAAAAAAGTTGAGTACGAGCAGAATTGGGCACGCCATCTATGCTTACATGACGTGTGGCTCGTGCGCTTCGAATCGCCTTTCCAATCATGGTATTGCCTTGCTCGAGATGTCCAACCGTCGTTTCTGCATTCTGCTCTGCCTGGGTCAGTACTGTACCTTGTTGCTCCACCAGCATCTGCATGTCTTGGAACAACTGATGCAATTCCTATTGAAAAAGTCGAGCATGAGTAAATCCTTTTTTTGCGTTAGGTTTTGCTTTCGAGTCTCACCAAAATGGTCTTTTCGATTTTTCGGATATCATCGTGTCTATTCTGTACTTCCGATAAAACAGCATTGGCTTGCCCCTTGCGTCCGGCATTCATCAGCTGGAAGAGAAAGCTCGTTTGAGAAGACTTCTTTTCCTCATGCCGTTTGTATACGTACTGATTGTGCAAAAACCTGGGGTGATTCATCGGAATCGATAATGTGATCGACCTCCTCAGGAGAAGCATCCGGTTTTACTAAGAGTGGAATTGATTTAGTTTATATTAAAGATAGCATGTGGTACCAACCAATCCGGATCTGGCGCTCCACGCGCTGGCGGTATTTCTGTTTATATATCCTTTCCACGTCCTGGTACTTTTGGATGGTCTCCAGGAAACGCTTTCGGATAGCCTCGCTCTGATCTGAATGAGAAATTACCCGTCAAAGAAGTGAGTGAAAACCTTACTTGAGATCGCCGAATCTGGCCGTCCGAGTCGTCGGGATAGCGAGTGTTGGATGCTTCGAGGGCTACACGTCGTAAGTTTATGAGCGCGGGGCACGTACACTGTCACCATTGCAAGGCATACCTTTGATACGATCTTTAATATTGTTGTTTTGCTTTTGTGTTTCTTGTTTGAGCCTTTCCAGGTCCTTTGCGATCTGCCTAGATTGCTGTTCATTGAAACTGACAAGCGCAGAGGTATGGAGACGTTCGATTTGCTCAACATTATCGGTTACGGTACTGATGTCTGCTTTGAGACCATCTACCTATAAAGATACGGAAAGAACTGTGTCAGTTTGAAGCAGAGTGCTTCCTTTATGTGAAGAGACCTCTTCGAAAAAGCCGTCCATGGTATTCAGTTGCGCTGGAGGTCTTTGCTGAAGAGGGTAAGCCTCGACTTCGTGTCCTGCCGAGTAGTACTCGGCACCACCGCCGCTGACAAAAGAGTCATGTTGGGGTGGTGCGGGTGGTGAGAAGGCGCGGGAGGATGTTGTGTTTTGAGCAAAAGGATTCACTCTTGCCGCACCAGGGGATTGCTGTCGTTGTGGATGATATCCGGTGGGTGTTCGACGTGGACCAAATCCCTCGCTACAGCAAAAGTAAAGCGGTGAAGGTGTCAAAACAGAAAGTTTGTTTGTATGAATCGATAATTCCAGCGAACCTGTCCCAGCGGGCTTCTTCTGATGATCCCTGCAGACAAAATAAAAGTGTATGTGAATAGAAGAAGAGATATGAAGAAGCAGAGGAATACCCTGAGCTCAGCCGTACGGTCTCTGCTGTAAGAATAGGACATAAGGGTAAAAGGAGCGAATTCAACGCGTTTTGTGGAAAATAGAAATATATTTCTTTTTTGAAAAATTGAATGGCGGATAGCTTGAGCCAGGGTTTGTAAATAGTCTGATTAGGATATGAACCGGTGCAAATGCTTGGTATTTATGACCTCTACTGGTGACCTTCTCATCCCAGTGGTATCTTTTGCGTACATAGTCTAGAAGATGACCTATCATTTCCTATGTAGATCCTCCATGACGGAGATAATGTAGCAGTAATGCATATATACGTGTCATGTCACAAACATTGTAGTGTACTCGGTTGCATGAAACAAGAACAAAAAAGAATCAAGCCAAAAATGGAGAGTGCGGCAAAATAATTAATTCGCGTTCGCGTTTTCTCGTGTTTCGCGACGGCTGTCCTTGACAAGTCAAGTTAACTTATTGAAAATGTCGTTGAATATACCCACCCGAAGAAGCAAGCGCATTCGTACAGCACCTGCAACCCAACAGCCCGAAGAACAACAGCCCGTAAAACAAGACAAACCGCTCCATGTATCCTCCGTTTCGCAACTCGTTCAACAGAGACGCAAACGGGTTGAAATGGACCAGCGCCTTCAATCTGTACGTTCTTGCATCGTTCCTGAATCTCGAATATTCACTCCATCGCTAACAAATTGGTAAAAAAAAAAAAGCTGTTCGATCAACTGAATCAAGAGCCTCTATTCGAAGACCAGTTTGATTCGGACAAGGAAGA
>VAFG01000221.1:277750-330850 GCA_013461545.1 Syncephalastrum contaminatum
GCTGTTCGATCAACTGAATCAAGAGCCTCTATTCGAAGACCAGTTTGATTCGGACAAGGAAGACGAAACAGAAAAGACACCACCTCTGTCTTTAGAGATCAATGACGACGATCTGCTCGCAACTGACGAAGGAGAACAAGAAGAAGCAGTGCCTCAGGACACTGGCCAAGAATCTCTCGAGGCTTTAGCGGCCCAAGCAAGCAAATTTATGGATGAGAAAAGCATGCAGAGTATGCAGAAATTTAAAGAGGTACGACTATCTGACAATAAAGACGAGCTCAAAAGTAACTTATTTATCAAGGTTTTGACTCGTACTGGTCCCACCACAGTCGAGAAAGAAACCTATCGTTTCTTTTCAGAAAAATCCAGGGTAAAAAAGGAAGAAACACTAATTCATGGGCCTGAACACATTGAATTCTACTAGATACCCGATCCAATCTTACTTGAGGATGCAAGCGATGCTCACATTGATCAAACAACACGAGCCAGAGAAGAGTACATTTACAAATTATCAAACAGTAAGTACACAACCATCATGCGTTTCTTATATTGACTTTTATTAGATGTCCAAAATCGTAGCTTATTACTTCGCACAAGTCCCATGAGGCACTGGTTACGTGTTGGATGGCCTTGTCCGCATCATATATATCAGTGGCTTTTTGAAATAGGTAAGTCTTTTGGATAGATGAGAATTGTCAGTTCACACTCGCATTCTATAGTCGCATTTGATACACCAGATAATGCCATACAGGCTTATAACACTCTCAAGGCCATGTGGTACAATTTGGTAAGTTACGCGCGCAGGGTACCATGGACAAAAAATAGGCTGATACATGCAAGGGCGATGATCCGATACCATTCTATGATGAATCAACAAACGTCCTATTGCAAAAGCGGAACGAAAATCGATATATCAGTCTTTCAACATTCAAACACGTCTTGTCCGGATATGGAGCAAATGGGTCCGAGATGGAACATACGTCCACAGAACAGCAAGATATGGAGGACACGAGCATGATCTCCGCCCTTTCTCAAGATGTTACTCATGGTTCCGCCGATGACGGTCGCCGGATACCGCTCAAGCAGTTTGGTCTCGTCTTGAAGCTTTTCTCATACTCGGTGCGCACGTGGTAAAGAAAGATCACTCATAATTCCAGAGGCCCAATAATGACATGCAATGTAGGCCTATGGCGTATCCCGGCGATCGCATTAAATATATCGTTCGACTGCTCTGCCAAATCACTTTGGATAAAGCTGGATCTTTTCTGCGGCAGGAGCTACAAAACGCTGTTGCTGCATGCCTCGACGCGCTCGATAAGGAGCTCTGGAAAGAACAGGTACTCATTGAGGAAATGCCAAAACGCGTACCGAGAGTAGGCTCACAGGACTCATTTCATTTCCAGGTGCAAAGCCTTGCGGAGGAGCTAAGCCAACGATTCCCAAAAACGCTGCTTTTACTCCAGCTCTTGGATGGCTTGAAGCCTTCAAGTGCGCGCAGCCAGCTCCTTCGGAGACACGTTGCCATTCTGGCTCTCAACATGGCCTACCGGAATCAAGGTGGAACTGAGATCCAGAGTTATAAAGCAAACATTTTGCATCAAGTATTTGACATTATCACAGCCAGGGACAGTATTTTCCAGAAGCGAGACGTCAATTACACACAAATGCTGCCGCAAGCTACGCTCCTGGATGCTGCTGTGGGTAATAGCGAGAGTGAATTCCACAGGAACCGGGTAAATCAACAAGAAAAGGGCCATGTTACAGAATACTAACGAAATATATATAATAGGCGATGATAAAGGATATTGTCTTGCAGCTTCAGCTTATCAACCGCCGAATAGGTATAACAAATCATCTGCAGCAGGAAAACAATCATAGACTCATCTGTCACGTCATTCAATAGGCGCTCGCTTGGGTGTGCTTGAACGAACCAAGACCGGCGAAGCATTACAGCGACTGTGGAATAGACTGGCGTACTACATTGGTCGTGATGCCACGGGCGCATTGGAAGACCATCACATTTAATAAAGAGGATAGTTCTTTCTTCATCGCGGATGTTGTATACGCAAGTATACTATCATTTATTTGTGGAAATTAAAAAAAACCAGCCCAAAATTAGGACGGTGATAAAGATGCGACAGACGCCAAACGGGTTGTGTAGGTCTCTTGGCTAATCCATCGGCTTGAGTGTGTTTATATATTCCAATGTCCAGAATGAGTCCATAAAGTTGCAAAAGTTGTCGTAGCAGGGCGGC
Organism: Syncephalastrum contaminatum; assembly: GCA_013461545.1. Taxonomy (NCBI): domain Eukaryota; kingdom Fungi; phylum Mucoromycota; class Mucoromycetes; order Mucorales; family Syncephalastraceae; genus Syncephalastrum; species Syncephalastrum contaminatum. Next base: position 280,006 of record VAFG01000221.1, read on the forward strand.
ACCATCGCCCCTGCCCACCCAGCAGCCATGTTTGCTTTCGGCATTGTGACCACTAGGGTGACCGCCACCTTCGTCTCCTTCGTTGTTTCCGCCTGGGTCATCCTTACAACGACGCCACCAGCGCCACTCCTGCTGGTGCTCGCGTTGACGGTGACCGTCCCGGCGTGGCGGCCGCGAGAACCCACCCGCAACTCTGGACATTGGAAAGAAAATTCAATCCGAGAAGAACTCGTCCTCAGAGTCGTAGGCAAGTTGTTCAAAGTTCACCTTGTAGCGCAAGAGACCGCCGACACCGCCAAAGCCCTTGACAAACTGGGCGCCTTCTTGAGAACGGTCCGTGACAAAGTCAAGAGTGGTACCGTAGTCCTTGTAGGACTCGGTGAACCATTCGAGCAGAGGCTGCGAGTGGGCCAATTCGACTTCTTGGCCTTGGAGCATATTGCCGTTCCGCTCCTGCTCCTTGGGGACATGGACAACATGCTCAGTCTGCTCCACATCACGCAGTACACAGCGCATCAAGTCAAGGTTCTCATAGACAATTAGGCGTTCCACCGCGCCCATCTCGAGGGCCTTGAGGGTATCATCCACGCCGTAGCAGAATTTACCAGTGTCTTGCGAGATGTTGTCAAAGTAAGCCTGGATGAGCTTCTTTTCCTGGACAAATTTGACATTCGAGAGCGACTCGGCCGAGAGCTCAATAGCCTGGTTAAAGCCATTCTCGCCGCCGTAGGAGACATCGACCACCTTGACGATCTTGGCCTGCAGACGCTGGTCAAACATGTCGGATTGAGACAGTTCCGTCTTGAAGTCGGCGGAACCAGCCAGAACAAGACCGGCCACGTTGATTTTGTCGTTGGTCAAGAAGAAGCTTGCAGCCAACTCGGCAATTTTGCGCACGTAATTGTGGCGCTTTTCATCACGCAGACGCGAGAAACGGAGGGCGGACTGACCACCACGACCGTGCTTCTTGGGCAGATCTACTTGCAGCTTGTGGATCACCTCGCGCGTGTTACCGGACAAGGTACCAAACAGCGAGCCGTTACCGTCCATAACGATGAAACCGAACTTGGCATCGGTCTCCAGCAACTCGGAAAGCGCCTCAGTATGGAACTTGTTGTCACACAGGTACAGAGAAGTGTTGATGGGCTTGTGAGGCTCAAAGTCAATGTTGACCTTCTTCTCCTTGCCTTCTTCGGTGACGATGGTACCGCAGTAGACAACGAGACCATTGTTGGGCACTGTTTTATAGGATATGGTATTAGTAAAGAGTACATGGATTAGTGTATAAAATAACTGACCTCGGTTGTACAGCTTTAGACGCTGCTGGGTCGACGTAATCGCACTCAACACCGACAAACGGTTGACGCGGGATTTGATGTTGGAGGCTGTGCCGTACTCATCCGCCAGCATCTTGCTCACTTGCGAGATTTGACTCTTTGGAGCTATAATAGACCACAGGTTAGATACCCAACACGACTCAAGGCTTGGTACCTGGAATGGCGACTTACGTATAATGAGAGAGATCATGGAGGTGCCGTTGCTATGCAAAAAACTGTTGGCGGCGAATCAAATCACAGAGACAATATCAACGTACCCTCTGGCAGCCTCGAGACTCTTGATGAGTCGCTTGATCTTCCAGATCTCAATGTTCTGCTCAGCTGCGCTCTGCTGATCGTGCGACATATTTCTCTGCGCAGAAAAAATAAAGGAAAAAAATATTCCAAGGAGAGAGAGGAAAAAGGGCCGAAACACGCTACTGGGCTCTTTTTTTCTGCGTGCCGTTCGATCTAAACCATATAGGGAAACTCCTGATGATTCTCTTTTTCTGCTCGCACTCAGAAAAAAATAAAAAAAAATAAAGATCCCACCATGACGTTGGTCCCTGAGCTAACTTGCGCCACTGACGTACACGGGGTCAGGTCAGTGTGAAGAATATTACATACTGTATGTTCCACGGATGTAATATGATCTACCAAACTACGTGTGCATCGAGACAGACAGACTTCTTATACTCAAGGAGTCGAAAAGTTATTATTTAATTATTCAGGCAAAGTGAACCTCCGTCTTATTTGTTCGTATTCAATGTTGTATTACAGAGTCATCCCTGTCGCATCTGCATCTTTAGCACCGTAAGCAAACTCCACTCGTCATATACACGCATACATATCTGTTCCTACCTACATTACTCTTGATACCGCACCCACAACACTGTCCCAATGTGCGGAGAGTCCAACTATGTCGTAGAACAGTTGAACATTTGAGAGCCACCTAGATCCATCTGCATGAGCATATATGCGCAAAAATCGAAAATAGAAGAGTGAGAATGATTGTATCCCGTTCATAGACGCTATATATTTATGTATTTACAACGTTGCGTTGGTCTTTTTTGGCTCTCTAGCTGTATTAAACATACACAGGAAGGAAGAAGGGAGTGTGGTATCAAAATGTAGATGATGCAAAAGTATAAAGATATGACAAGGAGGTAGATGGGCGGGGTTTTAGACGGTGACAAAGAGGTTGACGGCAGAATGGGCGTTGCGGTTCTCAAAAGCCATCTGGACGTCGTCGTCCGAGTTGATGGTAATGAGGTCGCCGTCTTCGTCTTGATACTTGAGGCGGAGAATGTCTGTCTGCTTGAGGTTGGCGACGAGACGGATCTTCTTCTCGACGCGCTCCATGAGCTCTGCGAAGCTGATTTCCTCGGGCACCACAATTACATAGATGCCATCGCTGTAGCTGAGCTTGACCTTGAACGTGCCCGGCGAATTGGGCACGGCCGATACGACGCGGTCAATCTGGGACTGCAGCGAGGATGCCATCTCCGAGAGACGCGGCGCTGCTGGTCCATTGGAACGATCGCTGTTGGCCTTGGTGTAGAGGGTGCGGGAGTTGATGGGGACCTGGGGCACCTGTTCCCATTGCTGGGCATTCTTGTGGATGTTGGGGCTGCTCTGAGACCGCACACGGGTGTGGTGGAGAGGCATGGGTGGCTGCTGCTGCTGCTGCTGCGGAGAAGGCACGGGAGGCATGCCTGGAGCGGCGGCCGAGTGCGATTGGCTGCGTCCGATGGGGGCCGGGCGGTATTCGTCAGACGGCATGTCGCTCGTCATGAATTTGCTGGCGATGTCCACCAGGGGAGAAGCATCATCGTTGCGGCGATGCCAGGAGGAGGCAGCGCTGCTCGTGGAAGCGCGCGACGAGGGTGACGAGGGAGAGGAAGGCGGAGGCGAGGCAGGGTAGTCGGGTGTGCGTGGCAACGGCGACAGGTTCATGCCGGGCATCGCTCGGCCCCCGTTCGCGGTACCGTTATTTGCTTTCCAGGTAGCAGCATCCTGGCTGCTCTTGCGGAGCATACTCGGCCGCATGCCATTCAGAACCTGCTGCGCTGACAGGGAGTTGCTTCGTGAACGGGCTGCATTAAAGTCATCTTCGTCTTCCTCGTAATCGTCCTCTTCGTCCTCGTCCTCGTCTTCGTCATCAATATAAGACGCAATGTCGCTGTTCGTGTGCGTAGGTGTGGCTGGGGACGACATGGATAGAAGGTGTGTGTTGGGCACATGCGACTTTGGCAGACTTCGGGTCTTGTTAAGCGTGGTTTCCCACAATTTAAGTTGCTCTTCGTTGCGGAACTTGAGAATGAATCGCTCGATTTCTTTGTCCTTAAACTCTACCATCAGGGCCCAAACGCCTGATCCACATAACACAGTAGGTGAGCTAGAGCTCGCGTATGAGCACAAGAGAACAACATACCAGGCTGGGACCTGTTTTGAATGCTGACGATCCGATTGGTGTAAATTTTGCCCTTGGCCTGCAAGCTGCCACGTCTCTTTTTCTTGATGGAGAGTGTATTGGATTTGGTGAGTCGATTCTTGTTGGCATCCTTGTGCTCCTTGCAAATGAGTAGCCTCTTTTCAAAGAGAAACAATTGCAGTTCACGTTCATTGTCATTGCTGAGCATAGTGATCTTGCCCTGAAGCAGCAAAGCGCCACTGGCATCCACGTCTTGTTCCTGTGATACCAAACATGTAAGATATATGCGAAGAGGGATGAAAGGGGGTGGGCCAGGAGGTGAGGACTTACGCTTTGATCATCAATGCGGCGCTTGAGTTCCTCGACAGCTTGAACATTCTCGTGTTTACGCTGCGTCTCATTGACTTTTTCGGTAACACGCTTGATGGCTTCGAGACCATCCTGCATCTCGGGATAGTATGGCCATTCGTTGTTTGTGGTCTTAATAAGTTGGCTCAAGAGAAGAGGGTATTTGCAGATGCGCTGTACAGGTTTGATGAGCATGGAGGGCAGCTCGTAAGTTGGGTTTAGAATGTCGGCGAGCTTCTGCAGTTTTGGGGTTTCCTGGACAACGAGATCCTGCGCGGAGTAATAATTGGAGCAGTAGGGCTCGTAGACAGAGAAAGCCTCCTCCATTTGTTCAAAGAGGAGACAGAAGCGCTGCTCCTCGGGTATCTTGGTGCCATGGTCCTCGAGCTGGATCAGGAACCGGCGTTGGAAATCAACGAGGTTGTTTAGGTTACCAAACAGGTAATGAATGGTGTCGGGCGACAGGATTTTCTGGGCTTGCAGCTCGCGCATGTAATTCTGATTAGGTGGGGTAGGATAGGGTAGAATAGAATAAGGATAGAAAGAAAACGAACAAAGAAGTTAGGAAGATCTGTTTAAGCGGGGCCTGCACAGCAAGTGCTGCAGATTGAATGCCCGTTTCTTTTTTACCTGCAGAATTTCCAGGTCCTGGACATATTTGCGCTCGGTCTCGAGTAGCTCGAGTACGACTTTGTCTCGCGTGTCTTTGGGTGCATTGGGGTCTGAATTACGATCGGAGGAGCGTACGGCGATGACACCGTTCTGCTCGAGGAGAATGAGGATCTTATCGACGGTGTTGACAACCTAATATAAAACCAATTTAGCGTGTTTGGTCAAGGTCGCACAGAGCGAATGAGGTTTCTATGTATGTGTGCACAATAAGTGTGGGAGCTAATACACTACCTTGACAAAGCCATTGGTGTCGTCCTGATAGAGATCAGTGATCGTAAACAGCTCGTCCTCGGTAAATTTGAGCTGGTCACGGCAGGCCACAATGAAATGGTATACACTCGCTTTACAGGTATTGACCTGGTTTAGGTTCGGGTTACGGTCAACCTTGAGAGTTTTCTCAGTGTTCAGGGCATTGAACAGGTTGCATAGGGGTGAACCACGACGACAAATGGTCCATAGTTTAGAGAGCGGGTCGCCATTGGTGGGAGTGGACGGTTCTGATGATGAGGGCGATGAAGCAGGAACGAGTGAAAGCATGTCAGCTTCGAGGTAGTCGGCCATGCCGTCGACGAGGGCCAGTCGGTCAAGGACTGAGCGACAGGTGTGATAAAGAGAAGAGACCTGGGTAGGCTTCGTTGCCGTAGGAAGAGGTGTCGGAAGTGGCGTATCGACAACCGAAATATTGGCAACGGTTGGCAAGGTACCCATAGAGGGGGTCCTCCGCTTCAAGGCCAATGCAGCCATTGTTTGTGGGTATTATCGGTGTTGGCGCGGCTGGAAATGAAAAAGAAAGAAGAAAAAAAGGAAACAAGAAGCTCGAGCAAGAAAGAATAAGGACGGCGGTCAAAGGTTGAAAAAGTGAAAGAGAAAGGGACTCGCTTGGTTGCACTCAGGCGGTCGTTGGAAAAAAAAAAAAAAGAAGAGAAGGTAAAGAGTAACAGGTCAACGGCAAATTTTGTGTTTCTCTCTGTGCAACAATCTCATTTCCTTGCTTTTATCTCATACATCTATTACCCACCTGCACCAGTAAGAAATACCTTTCTGTCGGTTTCATTATTCAATAGGCCCATCTCCAACTCCTTTACAACATGCTTTTTCATTCTTGCATTGCATATTCACCTTGTTCCCTGATTTTTCTTTCAACTCGATCCCATTGTTCATGTCGCACCATCTCAGAGTCTAATCCATTGTTTCCAACGACCGACGCGCTTAAGAGGAATTTCAATTCCCTTCTTTGTCGTTTTGCCAAAGTCCTCCCCCCCTCTCCCCCCGGAAGCAGATTCCAGACCTGTTGAGTCCTTCTTTCCCTGCATGTGAAACACTCTATCCCAAATTCTCATATGATATGCCCGTACCATCATTATGCTGCCAAATGGTACTTTGCAGTTCCAAAAAGAATTATAATAATAATGAAGATAAAAATAAGTAAATCTTTTGCCGCGTGTCCATTTGGCAGACCGATTAGACTCGCTGGCCTCTGATTGGCTACTAACTTATTGATCCTCGTCCCATGTGTAGCCTATATTTCACTTCTCTTTTTTATCATGATCCCTGTGTATACACAAGCCAGCAGCCCAATTCAATGATCCAATATCTATCTTGATATAGTTGCTCCATATTTTATATAGGCGATAGATCAATCAGCCGTCCGATAAGTGTGCACAAGCCAGGACATAAGGATCGACCTTTTCCCCTGTGCGACACGCGAGCGTTTTCTGAGAAAATGACTTTGCCTTTTCTGGCAAAGAAGCATCAGTCAGAGGGAATGGTACGTAACTTGAATGGAATCTGAGCCTCTCCAGGCCTCTTTATTAATTGACCCATGGCTCCATTGGCTGAAAAGATCTACACACGCATATGAAAGTCTTAACCCCGGACCATTAAATAATCCACAATTAGCTATTTCTCGTTCCCATCGGCTTTATCTATTTTTTTGCAATGAAGTGCAGGAGCCATGAATGCTAAAAAGTAGGAAGATATCCCTGAATTATGAGAGAACTGATGCTGATCGAGATTTTTTTTTATATAATTGGAATATGTTTTCATGCTTTGGACCGGTGGCGCCCTATGATTCACGAAAATCAGCCACTACGATCGGCCAATGCAACATAAATGTTTTTATTTTACTACCGTAATGAGTTCAGCAGCATAATTGATCTTTATGCTGCTCTAGACCATTATCAGCCATAGATCACAGCATTGCTTTCTTCAAGAGACAGTCTTAGCTTTCCCCGGTCGAATTGTGTTCCACTAGAATTGTTACATACAGCGCCGGACAAGGGAAGTGGGACTAAAAAGTCTCGTAAGCAAGCGGCGCTCCTGTAGTAGGACAAGGGCTTCACGGAGATACAGTGTCCATAGACGGAAAATCTTGCCAGCAAAGGTACATATACTCATTCTCGGTCCCTTTGTAAATGATAAACAGAAATCTCAATGCCGGTACCGATAAGAGTTCCGGTTTTCTTTCTCACAAGCGCGTCGAATTAATTATAAGCATATTAATGCTGGCACATACATACAAACCCACGGCAATTACAGAAAGCAATTCCGCCCACACACCTCTTATACCAGTTGATAGCGTAAACAGATTTGGATAAACGCTAAAAAGAATGCTCCTATTATACCCTTGAGAAGTCAAGGCGCAAAGAGAGCCAGTGATACAAAGGGAACAGAACACACGGCATCTGTGATTCATGCTGGTGAAGATTACATGTGCTGTGGTGGAGATATATAGGAGTGAATGCTTTAACATGACTGTCTCGTGCCTTCTTTTCCTTATTCATCAGGCAACTATTAAGGCTGCGTTATTTTTTACTTTTATTTCATTTTTCTGTGGTATCTTGGTCATCCATGATGGAGTGAGGTATAGCAACTAAAAGGAAAGAGAGTTAAGAACGCGGGTGCCGAAACTAAACGCGCGCAAAGTGTGTGTAGCTATGTAGGTATGACGGAATACGGAATTACGGAGAATGCGCCAGTGGCGCGCTAGTAGCAGTAAGCAGGAGCAGCGTATAGAAATAATATCGTCAAGAGGGACAAAGACAGTGAGATTTGGGAAAGTGGTTCATTCGCTTGCATACATACATATACAAACATAGTAAGCTTACAGTATCCGTGCCTGTTTCCATCATCATCCAAGTGAAGCCTTCTATTACGTTTGTACACTTCACAACTATTAGAGATCATATTTGGCAGTAGCATAAACAATCTCTTTTTCTTATGGCCCTTCATTCGTTATCAACAAGGATCTCGGCTGCAAGTACCCGAGTATTGGAGATTCGCGAATACTACGTTAGGCCTTTGTGTCACAACTTTGCAACAAAAGACGACAAAAAATTAGATTCCGTCAAACGCCTTAGTTCCAAAAAAGACTGTGCGGCTGAGGCAATCTGGGTCTTGCATTTTGCATAAACGCACTATTTTCTTTTCCCCTGCGCCGCTCTGCCTGATCGACGCCACCATACGTGCAACATACTGACCTCACATTATAGTTTTGGATTTTCTCTCGCCTAAGCCGGGAATCGAGCAGACGAAAACCACATCTTCGCGTGCTATTTTTCGTCCAGACAAGGACCGAGTGATTTACTTTCGCCAAAGTTTTAACCATTTTCACACCCTCTCGGGTGGAAATCTTTGCCCAAATTCCTCACCCACCCTTGAAGTCCTCTAATGGAAATATATATTATACGTGCGATGAAGGCAGACATGCGTAAACATACCACGACGGCGTGTAAGGGCTATAACTGATGATGGTGCTTATTGCTCATCTGGTCTTATTTCTATTCCATTTAGGCTGCATATATTTTCCCATGTGTAGTATCAAAAGGTCCGGTATACTTACTTGCCTATAAGAGTCATTGAAAAAATTCTACTAATTTCTACTCTATTTCTAATGGAGAATACCTACGTATAAAAGCAAAACTCTATGTCCTAAAACAGTTAGTTTTTTCAGGAGTGGGTTTTTTTCCGGTATTTGTAAAAGGTTTCATTCTTGAGTGCCGCTGGGAGATGTCCCATGGCAGTCCTTTATGCAAGGAAGGTGGACATGAGCTAGGCATACGGAGTATGTATATAGTTTTAGATTATGCATTTTCAACTAGATAAATCGACATCGATTTGTATTGCGAAAGAACTGCATGTACGTATAGCAATTGCTTGAAATACGCTTGATGATACCTGCTGTGCGCATGATACGAGAAAAGAATAGAGAGATAGAAGTGATACATGTATGTAATACCAACGGGTGACTTGTTATAGTTTTGTGTTGGACTCTTACTTGTGTATGACAGGAATTAAACTCTGACTTTCAACGAACGCGAGCACCAGCGTTCATTCTCTGTTCAGGAGAGTCATTTATCGTCTGCGTTATATCATATCTAAGTCGTGTGCATTTGCATGCGCGCACTTACGAGGAGAAAGAATATCGTGTGAAGAAAGATGACAAAAGATTCCGGAACGCCTTGTTGAAAGACCTCCTCCATCCATTTTCAGCAATACAGGCCCGGAAGCTCATGTGATTACTGAATACCTTTCAACATTGGTTTTAAAAAATATAGACATGTGCGTATGATATGTATCTTAGACAATAGAAAGTCGGATATCTATAACCTCTTGATCTAGATATACTACCCTGTCGTGGAAAGAAGCTGCCCACCTCACGTGCATAAGAAAACAGAAATGCTGGTGCTTTTGTGCACGAGCAGATGCAAGTTACGTGTCCTTATGGACGTGCCATCCTATATATAAATTCACATAAACTAGCAGAATGATTGACGTGGTTGAATAGCGATATAAGCTTCGTGGTACACCTGTTTTGCTACGGTTACGTTGGAAGTTTGACTTTTCGGTGTGTAGAACCCGGGCTGAGTTTTTGCTTCGCCACCTGTGGATCATACTACAAACTGCGCCTAACAACATTCATGCAACGTAGCCACAGGTGAGTCGCTGCATTTTGAACTCCTTTGTGTCTTTATGGAAGGTGCTCAGCGAACAAGAGTTAATAAGTGCCATAGGTGAGCTTAGCTGACAGTAAAGAGTGGTGTTATCTCGATCCGAGATACAGCATGAATGTTGTTTGAGTAACATGAGTCAACTTCAGTGATTTCATATGATACGGGATCCACGTATCATAATTGACATGCCAACCAAAGCGCAAGAGACTACGGCAAAGAGGAATAGAAGAAGGCAAGGAAAAAGAAGACAGAAATAGAGAAAGAGCGTGTGTGTGTGTCGTGTAAGTGGTGTGCGTATGAGTCTATGAGCGCTAGTCACTCATCCTCCCACCCCCAACTTCTCCCCCGATTTCAGGCCCTGTCCACGCTTCCTTTCTCGCCTTTCTCTTTCTCTTTTCCTTCTCACTCACTCTCTTCTTGCTCCTCCTCCTTCTCCTCCTGCTCCCTACACCCCATTTCTCTTTATTGTCTGCTCATTCTTCTTGTTACTCGGTAAGTTATACTCCATCCCCGTTCATTCCGCCTCGGCTCTTATTGCCCTGCTCTGTGCTTCAATGAATCATAAAAAAAGCTATTGTCATTGTCATTCTTCTGGTCTTTTCGCTCTCTTCTCGTCCTCAGTCTTGACTCATTCAATCTTGTCATTCTTACCCCGACTGGATAAAGATACACTCTCCCACGCGACGTGTAGCAAGAACAAGAGTGATATAACCTGAATTTATACCCACCCCTATAACATAACATGATGCTTTACAAACTGGTTGTTCTCGGTGATGGTGGCGTAGGAAAGGCAAGTTAAAAAGAACAAAGAAATCTTATACACCAGACGACTCATACTACTACATTATTTTACTATAGACTGCCTTGACCATTCAGGTACTCCCGCGAAAGCCAGAACAAAGGAATCACTGATACTGACTACGGCGAACATGTTTCTTCTCTTCTTCATCTCGGTTGTTTTGCTGCTTAACAGCTTTGTCTCAATCATTTTGTTGGTAAGTTGGTTCAGGCAAGTCTGCCATGATTTAACGAAAATTTTTTCTTTGTTCAGAGGTATGTAATCCAGCAGGAATTGGGCTCCACGTCTCCTTTGCGTCTGACCTTTTTAACGCACCAGACATATGATCCTACGATCGAAGACTCCTATCGCAAGCAAGTCGTCATTGATGATCAGCCTTGTGTCCTCGAAGTTCTCGATACCGCTGGTCAAGGTAACAAAGGATACATATACCCTTTTTGGTCATAAGTACGTATTGACATGTTCTATTCGTCAGAGGAATACACGGCCCTTCGCGACCAATGGATAAGGTAAGTACACAGCAAATGCTAGAGGGCAGTAACCCTTATTAACAAGACCCTTATTCGGCATATAGGGACGGTGAAGGCTTCCTGCTCGTATATTCCATTACAGCACGCTCCACATTTGAGCGCATCGAGCGATTCCGTGAACAGATCTTCCGGGTCAAAGACGTGGATAACGTGCCGCTGATGCTGGTCGGAAACAAATGCGACAGGGTGACCGAACGGGAAGTGACCCGTGAAGAAGGTCTGATGATGGCCAGACGCTTGGGTTGTGACTTTATCGAGACATCCGCCAAAACGTGTGTCAACGTCGAGCGATCCTTTTACCAGGTTGTCAAAATCATTCGTGCTCAACGTGAAGGCGTTCGAGGCTCAAAAGGCCATCGTAACAAGAATGGTGGAGGAAGCAAGAAATCGACGAAGTGCAAAATTCTGTAAAACAAGAGAGTTAACCCTTATCATATACACTAGCAAAAGTGTACCCCACACACCCCAAGTTTAGCTTGAGCTACAAGCGCTTCTCATGCCCACACCCCACGTTTCGATATACCACTATGCTTTCCTTGGTTCTCTTCTCTTTTCCAGCAACTCGTTCTCTCCCTAATATTCACACTGTCATTGTGTAGTAAAATACAGATTCCTTCTATACAGGAGCCCATGAGATCAATTGTGTCAGGGAGATGTACTGATGTTTCATTATGCGAGAAGACAAAGAAAATCGGTCGCGGGGAAGGGATCGCATATATTACGTCTAATTGTTATCCGTCGTTCTTGTGTCTATGACGCCTTTGTCCTTTCCCCTTCTTTCCATTCAAATAATCATACCGTTACGGACACATAGGCAAAGCTCAGAGTAATCTCAGCGTAGACCAGCTAAATGAGCTCCAAAATTAAACTTACTGGAAGCTAAGCGAATACCGTGTGGCAGCAACGTCTGTAAGCTGATGATAGCAGTAAAATGCTTCGCGTATTCATTTCCATGTGCCACTTAGTCGACAAAAACCTCCAATAGTACTGAATATTGACTCTTATAAGCATGAGCGGTATAACATGCTTTATCTCCTTATTGGCAACTCAAGTTGACAGCATGCAGGTACAAAAGCTTTTTCCAAGTCTGCCCGTCTGGCGACCTCGACAAGGCGGTCTCCCAAAAGCTCTATAAGCAGTTCTTCCTATTCGGTGACCAATCTCATTTTTCTGACTTTTTACGTATCTAATGAAAGCGAAAATGGGTGCGAGTGATTCCAAGGGAGAGTAGGAGGAGACATCGTCTTTCATGTTCATAGTTATTAAGAGTTGCTTGATGACGTACCGCGTATGTATAAACACGTAGTAAATGACTTTACGCACGAGGTAAAAAGATCCTCCTGCTGGGAACCTCATTTACAACATGTCGTCTCGAGCAGACGGGAATTGAAACAAGACAATACACTTGGATATGTATATATGTTTGCATCCATAGTAATAACATTAAGTGTGAAATATATAGCGATTGTTGCTGAACGGAGGAAGTAATCGAGGAACTATAGTGCATATGTACGAGGTTTTATCTTTAGATATTTATTACGCTCAAATATATCAACTAAACAAGGATTTATGATAGAATTGAAATAGAGGAAGATAGTTTCAATTGCAACCAGGTAAGAAAGGCATATTAATGCAATAGACCGGCCGCTCTGACTGCGAGGTCTGGCGTTTGTTCAGAAATTCAGTGTCTTGGAGCTGTACACCATTGTCTTTTTTGGATGCACCAGCAGTAGAAGCCCGGGGGGGGGGGACACATGGAGCAGACGAAATCAGAGTAGCCAGCAGGAGGAAATTAATGGTGGAACGCATCTTGATCGTGTCACTGAAATGCCTTGAGAGGTAGAGAAAAGAGAAGTGAGGAACTTGTGGAGCTTTGCTGTTGGAAAAGTGTGAAATTATAGGTATTACCCATTGGCGTACGTAGATAGAAGCCTTATTTACAGCTTTGCTCTTGATATCACGTCCGCATTGGCGTTGAGTAGTGCATGAAAAGAGGGAAATACGTTACTCTGCTCTTTCCGCCGACGGCAACTGATCTACCTCTTGGCAGAGATATCGTATCAAAACAAGTGAACTGTAGGTTGCCAACTTCGGTCTGCACAGATAAACCATGATAGCAATTGTAAGAGAAAGTGCCCCTGAATACGCGGTAGGGCGTATGTCACCATACTATACTCTAAAAGCACCAATATCCAGGCGCAAGGATCATATGTAAAAGGTGACTGAGAGAGTCGAGGAGAAAAATCGCATTGGTGCGTCAGGATTCGACCTATGCATTATGAGTAGTACTGCTACGCAGAACTAGCTTATTTATATCGTATAGCCGGGGCACTAGTACAGTATTCTTTAGAAAGAATTTGCGTGTATATATGATATGCAGAGACTGCGTATTTTCATTTGTTACATACTTGTTAGATATACCATTATCACACTTCCCATACGAAGCAAATATTTGTATACTAAGAAAGGGATCCTTATTGACTTCCAAAAACAAGTAGCCTTCTGTCTGTGCAGATATGCGAATAATTAGCCGTTAGCTAAAAAGCGATCGTCTCTGCCTCTTTCCGATTTATAGCATTTAAAAAGTGCATCATTCTCCAAGAGTGCGCCGCGATAAAGGCAATTCGAGGTGTGCGACTGATTCGCGTGTAGGTCGAATTTAAGTCCACTCTAAAGAAAAAGACAGATTGATTAACTGATCATTCATATCTTATAGTACTGTAACATGTGAAATAGGTATATATATCCTGTCGATCATAGGTCGGGCCCGCATTGACCAAAAATTGCTTTGTAGGTCCTATTAGTGGATGATCAAGAACAACTACTATTGACCCAATCCCTTCAAACGTACTTATATGGTCATGGGGGCTTTTCCGGTCATTACACACACTAAACACACAGAGAACACCGAATGGGCAAATGGTGTTTCTTTAGCCATACTATAACTTATATATCTCTATGATGTCAACAAGGACGGACGGGTCGAACGGACAGAAATACTACGCAATGTGGATGTTATCTGTAGAATAGTTGGCAGCGTGGCCAAGCCTACGACAGATGGTAATACACCAGGGAAGAAGCAATAAAAAGATGCTCACATAAATCTTGGGACGGTAAACAAAAAGTGCAATGAAAACAAGTACGACATATATGCTGTTCAATACGTATTATACTATCAAGGATCATAACGACTATCTCATGGTAGAAGAGTCCAGAGAAGGTTTTAAAAAGGACTCCACATTGGTGCAGGCACTAGGCCCTTTTATGATGGCACTAGTGTAGTCGACGCTGAATATATTCCTCCTTTCAGAATTGATTATTCGATGCCAAACAACTCTTCTGCACATAATAAGATTGATACACATGCTTCCAGCCAGCTTCAAAATGACAGCCGAGTATAAGTCCATGCGGTGACTTGTCATTATGAAAACGAACTATGCATTGGCTGCGGATATAGGAGGAGGGGTTGACATTATGTTAGGATGCACACGTTGCCGTGGCAGCTCATGTAAGTGGAGAAGGTCACAGGACGGACAAGTATAAAGAGAGAGAAAAACAGAAGCTGAAGCGACGCTTTTATTGTGAATCGAATAAAGAAACCAAAGCGACGGGTTTACTGCAAATACAAATAGGCGTCAGTCTTTGCTTCCATGGCTTAACATATATCAAAAAATCTTACCTCCTGCATCTTCTCGGTCTTCTTGGAGCGGTCCTTGCGGTCCAAGATGGCCTCACGGCTCTTGTCGAGCTTGAGCTTGGTGACGACAACGTTGGAGGGGTGAACGCCGATGGAGACGGTGGCACCGTTGACCTTCTCGCGGTGGACGCGGTCAATGTGGATGACCCACTTCTTACGGTAGACCTGGACGACCTTGCCCTCACGACCCTTGAGGGAGCCGCGGACGACCAAGACTTCGTCGTCTTTGCGGACAGGGATGGAGCGGGTCTAATCAATAAAAATGTAAATTTACAGCCGTCCAGTTTGTGTCTAATGACTGTGTCGCTTACGTTGTACTTCTCGCGAAGTTCCTTGGAGAGGGCTGAGCTCATGATCTTGCGGCGCGCATCCGAGGGGGCAGAGAAGTGGGCCTTTCTGCACTTGCGGCGCGACGAGCTGACATCTATTTACACCCGTAAGGGAATCGTAATGAGCCCAATGTACTTATGGTGGAGCGTCTCTCTCTTTTTTTCTCCTTTTTTTTCGCTTGCATCGATCGCATCCATCCGTTCATCCATCCATCCGTAGACTCGCACGCTCGATTCGGGTATCATCAAGTGATGTATATTTGATGTATCTTACCAGCACTGAACTTCATGGTTGAGTGTGTTGAGAAAGAGGGCGGACGTTGGATGGCCGCTGTGGGTCGTAATCAGCCTCTCTCGCTCGCCCCGCCCGCCAAAGCCCAATATTGAACCAGATTTCGAAAACCGCACCAACCATACTACATATATCATCTCTACTTGTTAAATGCTATTGTTGTCGCTCTTTTTCCTTTGAAGCAGTATTTGTTGTTGATATATAAACTATTTTACGAAAAAGCATGTTTTTTCCGGGGCCACGTCTACAGATCATAATAAACAGCTAGTACTGCACTAGTAGTATATCATATCATTTTAGTTCTGATTTCTTTTGCCATGGAAACCGCCCATGGAAAACTCGCAACACTCATAGAAAGCTATCGCAAACTCCACCTGCCTTCCCTATCTGACAGGACAACATGGGTTACCTTTCATCAGTTGGCCAGTGATATTGTTCGCAAAGATATCATGGAGACTACAAGTGCGGTTCTTGCACTCTTGTTGCCCAACGAGACCGACAATGAAGCCCGGAGAGCTCGCGTGTTTTTGAGCACGTACTGTTTTGCAATACATGACGACGAGCTTCTTGCAGATGCACCAGAGGAAGTTAGAAAGGTATGTTGCATCAAGCGCTTCAGAATCAGGCATCGCTAAAAACTGAGTTAGAGCATCAAAAGCTTGGCTCAGTTAACTCTCGAAGCGTTTGAGGCATGCCTCCATGACCCCACTTCGGTGCACCTTCAGCACAGACTCGGCAGGGCATTCCAGACATATGCCGATGTTTTTTTAGCATGGCAGACTCAGGATCGAGCTTGGCTTATCCAGTGGACACGCGAGTACGACGGGGAGCTCGAGCAGCTACGAGAGGCGATGGTGGCGCGCACCGAGGGAGAAGAAGCAGCACTTGTCAACAGGTGTGTAAGAAAAAACAGACAACGCATACGGCACATGATGCGTTTGCTCGATCCCAAAGACAGCCTAGCCAGCGACGACTTTGGAGAGGATATTCAAGAAAAGCAAGAAGATTATAACCAAGGAACCTCGCTACTTGGCAACTGGGATCCTGCTTGCGTGGTCAGACGATCCCTGGTAGCATTGATGGTTTCTTCGAACCAAATCGAAGGCTTCTATCATCTGGAGCCTTCGCGGCAAAAAGCACACAAGTTGGCTATTTGGAGCACGGCGTTTTTTTTGGTGCGCCACCATAACAAGCGGAACGACCTTGTTGACTGGATCACGAGCACGTATTACCAGCAAACGCCGGAAGACTTTGCAGATAGCATGGCAAATACAATTGCATCGTCCCCGCAACGCGCCGCCGTCCGCCGCAGCATTTTGCGATCGTGGCGAGGCACGGGTGGCCTCTATCGTATGGCGTGTCGACGGATACGACAGCTCCTGCTTGGCTCCTTGCACAAGGGGTATCCAAGCAAGGTGCGGCTGAAGAGCTACGGTGTCGCTTGTTTCGAGGTGACGATCAAGGAGCTCTGCATGGACGCGCGTCAAGCGATGGATGCACATTATCGTGCTTTTGCGACTACTTATGCCAAAGCATTTTGAGTTATAAATAGATATAGACTACATGTATATGAGTATGAATATTATTTTTTTGATTTTCTTTTGATATTCTTCTGATTTGTCAAAGAGGCGGGGGGTTGGGGAGGTTGAAAAGGAAAGCATAAGTACAAGCGGTAATAGAATGCAGTAAATAGAGAGATGAGCCGCAACGGAGACAAAGAAAGATAGAGAAGAGGAAAAGCAGGCGGACTAGAGGGAGAAAGAGGGATAAAGAGGGTATTGTAGGGGAGTATGTACATGGAAATCGAGAAGAGGGGGCTAGAGGGGCTAGGCCTGTGCCTCAAGCACTGTGCCAAAGATATGGTCCCAGAGCTTAGAAGTAATACCATAGCCACCTTCGTAATTTTTGTAATGATGGGCCAAGTGATATCGCTTCATTTCGCCGAAATGGACGCGGATGACCTGAGCATGGTGCAAGTAGTAGTGGATACAGTCGTAGCAGACGTATCCAAAGAAAGCACCTGCGACAAAGGCGTGTGCTTTGGAGGTTGACAGCAGCTGATGCGTGAGGTGGATCACGGGCAGGCCAATCAAAACAGTAAGGGCGGGCGGCATCACAAGACGCAGTCTAATTCGCAAAAAGAAAAAAAAAAGTTGTTTAGCGGAGTTGTTTGAGAATATCATAGGACCCTTCTTTTTGTGTACCTGTCCATGGGCATATGGTGATGGATGCCGTGAAGTGTGAAATGAAGCAACAGAGCCAAGGGATAGTCGGGCAAGAGGTCGTCTAGATGGAAGAGGAAGCGGTGGAGAGTGTATTCGAGGAGGGACCAAAAGAGAACGCCGAGGCAAAAGACCTGCAGCGCGGTGCTCAGGGAGGGATCATAGGTGAGGGAACGCCAGAGCTGGTAAGCGACGAACGGAAGCCATACGAGCGGCACGGTGTACCAGGTCGTACGCGAGAGAACGTCGAGCCACGGGTTGGAAAAGTAGGGCACATAGTGAGAAACGAAGCGCGGACGGTGGACTTGATCCAGATAAAAGCTTTTAGACCACGTCGCGTACCACAGCTGAGGGAAGAGAGGTTTGCCGAGGTCCAAGAACTCGCTATCCCTTGTGGGTGGCCGCAGAAACGGCCTTGATTTCTGTGTTTGGTGTTGGTCTTGTAGATGTTTGATATTTCCCTTGGCCTGGGGGTGGATCTGGCGGTCGTCGTCAGGGACAGTAGCCAGCTCGTCGTCCTCGTCTTCGCCTTCGCTCACGGAGAGCGAAGGGGCGCCGCTTGAAGGTGAGCTAGGTACGAGTTCGCCAATGTAGTATTCTTGAAGGAGCTCGTACGCCGCGTCTGAGTGAACGTGGAGAGTCTCGTCGTGAAGGACGTTTGAGACGTCGGTGCCAGCAAAGGGCATCAGGATGTCTTGGCCACCGGGATGGTCGCGTACGAACGGTGTGACATCGTATACCTTGTCCTTGTAGACAAACCAGCATGAGCTTTCGCTGGCATGCTGCAGCACTTGACTCATCGTAAAGGTTGACATGCCCCCGAAAAGTAACAAGTAAAAAGAATAAAAAAGTAGAAAAAGCGAGATGAGCAACGAGGGAACAACACTTTCTGAAGGGGCCGAAGTTGAAAGTGGCGCGACGGAATGGGCCGTGACACATGCATTCAAACCCCGCTTTTTTCTTTTCATCAAAGGGGACGCGCGGTATGACACCCCCCAACAACAGCACTGCGTACACCTTGCGTTTTCACTGACCTCTCTTCCCCCTCGTTTTATCTTCTTTTTCTGTATATATATACGTACGATTCTTACGTTTGCAAGCGTAAGTCTGTGAAACGATGCCCCGATCCGTTGACTGATCTGTTGTCTGACTCATCCTGGGTTCAATGGAGCTAGCATGACAGCGACCGTGAGCCAACCCATCCAGGCCGTTGAAAAAGTGGGAAATGGCACCTCGCCTCCTGCAGTGACTCCTGCGCAGATGGCCTCGCAGGATGTCGGTCTGTTATTCGTTCGCGAGTACTACACCTTTCTCAACAGAAAACCCTCGCGTCTTCATGCCTTCTACAAGGACGATTCTGTCTTTGTCAGGGGACACGAGGGCGACCCTGTCCATACCTGCCATGGATCAGAGGTATCTGCATGCATTATCTCCTATAATTGGGAATAACTCACCTTGTCTGTCACCGTGCTTGCAGGAAATTCGCCAAAAGATCCAAGACTTGGGCTTCCAGGATGCCAAAGTGCTCGTGACGCAGGTGGACAGTCAACCCTCGGCTAACAATGGTATCATCATACAAGTCGTGGGTGAGATGAGTGACGCGGCAGCCCCTCCTCAAAAGTTCTGTCAAACCTTTTTCCTCGCTCCTCAAGAGAGTGGCTACTACGTCCTCAATGACATCTTCCGTTTCCTCAAGGATGAAGTCAACATTGAGTATTATTCATGCGAGGAAGAGGAAGCAAAGAAGCAGCTCCGGGATGAAGAGGTCCAGCGTGCCTTTGCCAAGCCTCACCACACCCACGCTGAGCCAAAAGAGCACCTTCAGCCCGAGCCCTCTTTGCCCGCTCGCAGCCAGGCTCCTGTCTCCCAGGAGGACATGCACCACCCGCAGGTTCACACTCCTGACACCCACGAAGAGATCAAGAACCCCGTTGCGGCGGAGGTACCTGCCACCGAAAATGCCGTGAAGGAAACTGAGGTCCGTGAAACGGACAAGGAGGACGCCAAAAAAAAGGACAAAAAGAAGAAGAAAGAGAAAAAGGAGGAGGAGCCATCAACGTCAAACGACGACGTCGCTCTTGCGAACGGCAAAGGCGAAATGGAGGAAGAGAAAAAGACCAAGGCTATTCCGCAGCAGCAACAACAGCAACCACAACACCATCAGCAGCAGCAGAAGCCGAAGAATACTGGTCCTACGACCTGGGCGAATTTGGCTGCTAGCGATACAAACAAGTGGGGAAGCCAAGTAACCGAAGCAAAGGCTGCCGCTGCTGCCGCTGCTGCCGCTGCGCTGTCTCCCAAGCCAACGGCTGCTACCGTTCCACAGCCCCAGACTCCTCTTCCTCAACAACAACAGCAGCCACTTCCCCAAGCTGCTAAACAACATCAGCCACAACAGCAGCAGCAGCAGCAGCCCCACCATCAACAACAACAGCAACAACAACAACATTACCACCAACGTAAAGGTAGATCCGTCGAGATACCCGCTTTCAGGACGAAGCTGATACTTCATTACGTTTACGCAGAAGAGTCGACGCAGATTTACGTGAAAAGCGTGGCGCAACACATGACAGACGATGTTTTGCGTGACGCTTTCAGTCAGTTTGGACCTGTAAAGTCTCTTAACATTGTGCACAGTCGCAATTGCGCCTTTGTCGAGTTTGCTACACCTAGTGCTGTTGCCCGAGCCCTGGCGCAGCACAAGGTTTCGGTGGGTCAGCACTATGTGCTTGCTGAGGAACGTCGTCCGGGTGGCAGCCGTCATCATCAATACAGCCGCCAACAGCAGCAGCAGCAGCCGCAGAATAGCCGGCCTTTTGACCGTCGTTACCAGCAGCAGCAGCCTCGTCCAGGCAGGGGTGGCAAAGCATCGCGGGGCGGCAAGTAGTGTACACACACACCTCTTGCTTTCTTCCGTACTTTTTCTTTCTCTGCATTGTCTCCTCCTTTTGCTCGCTTGTTTGATCTCTCTCTCACACACTCACGCGCTCTATTTTACTCTCGTTATTCCACGCATTCAACACGCATCACATATCCACGCCTCGTTCTCTTTCCATTGATTGTTTTTCTTTTTTTTTTCCTTTTCTGGCACGTTCATGTAAACAAATGCCCAATGCCCACTTACAAGCAGGCAAACACATACAGCACACACACACACAAACAAAAGCATACCACAGAGAGAGAAATAAAAAAAAACTGAAAAAGGTATTAAGAAGAGGCCGATTGTTTTTCAGCCATCATGGCTACGATGGCGGCGCCGACTATACGTGAAAATTTGACAATGCCGACTGACAGACGCGAGGAAACATCATCTGGAATAAGCGCCTTGAGGGTCTCGCATACACGAGGATGAAAATTTGGATAATCCTTGTAGACTTCACCGCTGATAGCGATGGTGAAACCATCTTCCGGAGCTACAGGCATGTACTTGACGACGCTGGCAATGGATGCCCCCACGACAGTGGCTGCCCGGTGTCCGACGAGTTCGCAGACAAACTTGACCATCTCGCGGTCTGCAAGCGATGTCTTGCCCACCTTGCACATGTCCTCGAGCACGACCCGCGTGTCTTCGAGCTCTTCATCGTCATTATCAGCTTCGCAGACGTACATGTAGCTCGTGTCAAAGTGGTAGGGTGTCCGCAGCAAGCCGTCCTCGTCCCGGAAAGACACGACAGCGTTTTCAACGAGCTCCACGAGAATGTAGCGTACGATTTCACCGAGGTACATGCCCGTCGTCATTTTTTCAAACGAGTGGATACCCCTATTGTTGCTGTCGCGGTCCAGTCGATGGTCAAACACGGACATGGGCAGGTACCGTGACCCAAAGTTGCACCACTCCGTGTTCACAATCATGACCTCCTGCTCCAGCCCTGCCACATCGACGCCGTGCTCCCGCTGTTGTGCAAGAAACCTGCGCATGTTGCTTACGCGATCGTAGTACGCACAGTTCGTCCCTGCGCCGTGCACAATACCTACTCGGGTCGCTGGATGTTGGTACGCGTGGGCAAGCAGTGTGCAGACGGCGTCTAGGAAGAGAGCAGCATTCAGTCTCGTTGCTCTGAAGTTGTGTTTCTACTTACCATTAGCGATGGCCACAATGCGGACGTTTAAACCTTTTGCACGGAAGCGATCATGGAAAAGTTCAATGATATCGCCTCCAATGACGTTGGGAAATTCAAAGCCATGCTCCAATGCCATGACTGTGCCACGGTTCAAGCCAGTCTGACGCACAGCAAAGCCGACACTGATGCCCATCGAGTAGGTTGGGCCTTGAGGCATGGCAACGCGGCGCTGGAAGTCGGATATGCAGTCGGCGACGTAGTCGGTCAGGACACCAAAATCGTCACCGGCAGTTAGGTCGTCGGGAATCTCGTACTGATATTGGTTGATAGCAAGCTTGCCGCCTTCTCCCTTGAGTTTGACCTGGCAGACATAAATATCCACCCCGCTAATCTCCAATGCAAGGTATGTGCCCTGCTCGTCTCCGGTTGGATATCCTGGAAACGCAAGGATCAGCTATGTCCACTGACAAAAACTTTCTCACGCAAAACAAAGACGCTCGCTTTTTGCGCCTTTCCCTACCAGTGACATAAGAGGGGATCATTTTGAGATCGCTGCTATGACTCGCGACGTGTTGCGAATCATCGGCGAGACCCGCGCGCATCTCCTCCTCAAAGCCGCGGACAAGGACATTGAGTTGGTCTCGTGTGACTTGGAACATGTCCCTCACTTTGTCCATCGCTTCTTGCTGCTCTGGCGTGCCATGTTTCAGCTCGTATTCTCTTCGTCGTCCTCGATGGTCGCTGCTGCCAAAGGTACCGTGTTGCCCGGACATTGAGGTGTGTAAAAGTAAAGTTGTTACAATAGCGCGGTCCAACTATTTTTCATTCTTACGGAGTTCAAAAGGATGCCCTTTCGTATTTGGCTGCCTCACGCTTTATTATCCTCAAATGATCACCAACAATATGGCCCAATGTTAGTACGACAGCATCCATAAATAGTGATCATCTGCTCCATCTATCATCTGGCGTTAATAAGTGCACAAGGAGATGACTAAGCTTCATGGTTCGAAATGCGACAACATAAAGTATCGTCAATGTCTCTTCCTAGTGCATGGATGTGTCCTTTTGACGAGCGCAATATATATATACATACATACATCAACTCAAGCTCACAGCCAAGGTCTAAGTCCGCAAGTAGGATAGGGACTGGATGGAAGGTTCAAATGTCAATAAGGCGTTCAGAGGAGAAAGCGATCAGATCTTTTTTCAACGTGATTAGTAAATCAGAAATACTTGCTGCGTACTTGCTAATTCTTCTCAGGCAACATAAGATGAGCGGTCGACGTATGGCTATCTATGACTTCATGTATATAGACTACAACCTTTCATCATCACGCAAAATGAAACAAGAGGTAGTTCTCACTCGGTATATAAATCAAGTTGGAAGACGACTGTGGACGTCGATTGTCATCGCGGCCCAGTATGATTGCATCTCTGAACAAAGACTCGTTATATGTGTGATACCAGCAGCATGCTCTATTTTTCTTTTTTGAAATAAAAACATACGTTCCAGGGTCTGTCCCTCGTACTATCGGACTACTGGCCGCTAACGAGCAGGTACATAACTCTTGTGGTGGCAGCGTCACGTGAGACAACTTTTTTCACCCTTATGTAGTCCACACGTGGGGCAAGAGGGATGTGTCAATCATCACTGCTCATGTTGTTATTGTACGCTCGTGCTTCGCTTAAGCATATATTCAATCCGGCGCTTTGTCAGTTCCTTTGGGCTCTGCACTTAAACGGATGCGATACCGGATTGCTCGACTTCAGCGCGCAGCGATCGATATCATTTCCTGTTAATACATGTAAAGGAGTGTGGGTTTTTAGTCAGATGGCGTTCAATACAGTCTTTTTTGTGAACGCTTGTAATGGGGATTTCGGATTTGAAGGGAAATTTTTTTTAATTTCAATAGCAATATACGTTTTGTATCCCGTATGAGATCCAAAAAGCAGTTACGCTCATTTGACGCAGGTTCCTATGCGCCCAGTGTATCTTCTATGGAATTGCTATGCACAAAATGTATATGACTTCATTTCAACTATCAAAAATATACTGTACATATGATAAGCTGAGTCTATCCAGTAGTCAATGTTAACATTGACGCGTTGTTGATGTTTGGGTATTTTTGCATAAAGTCATTGAGGCCATTTTAAGGTGTGATCCTGCATGAAGAAATCGATTTTTGAAACGCCGCGAGTCATTTTCTCCCCTTTTTCTTTCCCCCATTTCCACCGTTCTCGACTGATGGTCCTTACGCGATCGCAGAAACGAGCCTTGGAGGACCCAAATCCCTCCGATGCTGACGCCGATTCCCGATCCGGGGCTGCTCCTCTGCCGCAATCGAGCGGCGTGAAGCGCACCACGGCGGGTGAAACAGAGGAACACTCAGTTGTCCATAAGCGCAAGCGAACGACGATCGGCCAGACACAGACTGACAATTTCACCCGACTGCCAGTCGATATTCTGGTATGGAGGAAACGCGTGCTTTGTTCTGTCTAACATGACGTCGAAACGAGCCAGTTCATCGTTTTTAACCTCCTTCCGGTCCGCGATGTCTTTGCACTGGAGCAAACTTGTCGTCGGCTCGCGCAACTCTTAAGCGACCAAAGCCTGGATGGCGCTTACTTTTGGGCTCAGAAGACCAAGCTTCTCAACCTTCCTGAGTCATCGCTGCTGTCTCACAAACGTCTCCTGCTCCTGGTTGCTCTCGTCGGGTGCCAGATTTGTCAGCGGCCTCGGATCCGCAAGGTGTTCTGGAAGTTCCTTGTTCGCTGCTGCGATAACTGCTTTCAGACGCGCACGATCAGGCATTATAACATCGACCAGGAGAAGCTGCGGCGGGAGTACGCCTACCTGCCCTCGATTGCCGGTGAAGGCTACTCCTCATCGAGACGAGAGATATGCTACTACGATATTTATTGGGTGTCAGACCTTGTCGACGAGGTCCCCACGGAGGAGCAGCTCCAGGCCCGCCAAGTCCGTCTTCGCGAGCTACGACGGCTGCACAGTGCAATGGCTATGTGGGAGTCACACCAGACATCCATCAAGCGAGAAGAAGGCTGGCGCAATCAAGCCGCCAACCGCGTCAAAATTGCTGATCTGGTCGCCCGCATCCATCCACCCATCGAAGACGACGTCCTTAGAGACTGTAGGGCTTACCGAAACGCTTTGAAAAAGCAAGAGGAAATAACTCGCCGGTCATTGACTTTGCTTGCGCACAAACTGCCAAAGGAAGCCCGACAAGTCCGCGAAGCACGTCAGCGGATGCAAGAGTTGCATGAACGTTGGCTGCAAGAACACGAGGCTAACATGCGACGCCTCCGCGAGCAACAGCTGGCACATGAGAAATCACGGCAACGAGATCATCAGCTTGCCGAGCTAATCCATCAGGACATCTTTAGTCCCAGTATGGGGTTTGCCCACCTTGTGGATCGGTTTCCTCTCTGTGAATGGCTCCGCGACTCAGACCTTATCATCCACCATGTTGTGAGCGCCGGTAGTAAGTGCGATGCAGTTAAAATACGCCCAGCGATGCTAATCAGTATTTCTAAAATCTATATAGCTCCGTATAATCGCGAAGTAGAGGTCGATCTGTCGCCAGTGGACGTCCTTCCACAAATGCGACCTGCCTACGCTGGACTGCTCCAAGCGATACGTGACCGGAACGGTGCGCTTTACCAGTGTCTTCACTGCAACGATAGCAGAAGGTTCATTTACCGGGCCGTTCGCGACCATATGAGGGCGGTTCACGGCGCTTTCGATGAAGCATATATAGTATCCTTTAAGGATTGCGAAAAGGATTTTGAAGTAACACGGCTTCTACCCGAGAATGCCTGACGTGTTTCATACTTGCTCTCGCACTCGTCCGCCTCGCCTTCACCTTTTCATCTCTTCACACTTAGCATATACCATCCTCCTACTCATGACGCAAACACGTACTCAAAGTCCAAATACTGTGTACATCAAAGCTGCGACGAAGCATTATCAGATCTGAATCTTGAGTTTCTGTAAAAAAAAGAAACGTATCTTCCATTTCTTTCTATGAAATAATTGGTATTTGGCATTGGTATAAGTAGTTTCTGCCCCTGTTTGCCTTATCTATTTAATTGGCATTGACAAGTATGGTCAAGCTAGCACATTTAATACGTGCCTAGTGCGATACTCCTGTTCAATTTCCAATCAACAGGTGAAAATAATGGCTACATACATACACGTCAAGGCTTATATAAGATTAGATCGCAGTCTCAATCTTATTTATATACATACCATATCTAATCGATCATCATTATAAAATGGTGTTCACACACTGTTCATGATGTGTGTATTTTTATGGAGCAAGAAACAGCAGGTTTTTAATATAAACTTTTCATCGTGATTGAACATAGAGTAAATAATAACAAGATATAAGTGTGCCATACTATGAGTTGGTAATGTAATAATGGGGTTTTTGTTTTACAGAATGCGGGGGAAAGGGAAGTTGAGGATTGCAATGGAAGAAACCTATTGATACAAAGCAGAAAAAAAAGAGTGAGAGAATATAAAAATGGACATATGTACAAGAAATGGTAATTTTTGCTGTGGTGTTCGCATGGGAATTGTGTCGATGTGAGAGAGAATGTGCATCGGCTGCCAGTGCGCGAGTGCGAGTATATGGGAAGAAAATGTATGTACGTGCGTATGTGTACATTTAGTCGCTGGCAGGCAAAGATAGGAAATTGGTCATAGCGAAGTCATCTTGCTCCATTTTTAGCCACCAGTCATCCGCGGGCGGATCCAGATTCGGCTGTTCCCACAGCAAATTGCTATCGCTGTTGTCCACGAGCGTGGCCAAGAAGTTCTCCATATCAATAGGCTGAATAGGCGTGGTGGTAGTGGCGGTGGGCAGGGCAGAGGAGTCATAAGAAAGGACAGGCATGGGCTGAGGAGACAAGGAAGGCGATGAAGCGGACGTGGATGCCTCGGGAGTCGTAGCGGTTGGCATCCAATCATGAGACATAGGTTGCTCTTGCGCGGCTTCCTGTTCTTCCTGTTGGAACTCGTGTTCTTCCTTGATGCTCGGGGTAAGTGAGCGATCGCACCGTTCGCGTGGCTGGCAGGACTGCTGAAAAGCGGGCATAAATTTGGTGCGATACAAATCAATAGCGCGGACCAATAGAGGAATTTTGCCAGCAAGATGGCGTGGGTTAAGCCACGCGAGCTTGTAACCGAGTTCGTTGCAGATGGAAGCTTGCAGCGAGTCGTCGTGCGGAAACGCGCAATTGGCCGTACGAAACTCGGTCGGAATAAGGTCCATCGACACGGTTTCGACGTTGATCTTGATCCGACACCGCTCTTCGGGGCTATCGCCGATAATGAGCGTCTTGGGCGAGTGTGCAGATTTGACCGTGGCCGCCGCAAGCGTCCTTGGAAAAGGCGCCCGCATCTCTTCCTCTAAGAGCGACTTGTGGCTCTCATCATCCATATCCTCGTCGAGCTCATCGTCGGGCTTGATGCGCTTCCGGAGCGTGCCATTCATCAGCTTCGCTTGGCGTGCCACCCGACGCGAACGCATACTGGGCAGGCGGTTGCGATAGGAGTCGACTGCACGTTGTATCAGCCCGCGTTTGCCGGCAATCTCGGATGCGTTCAGCCACGCGAGCTTCCAGCCCAGCCGGTTACATTCCGTCTCATAGTTCCATCGATTGCCGCGATATGTTTCCTTTGGCAGATTCGCACGCGGATAAACCTACCGGAAGGATGAGCACAGGGACTTATCAAACACATGCACATATATACGGAAAACTTACGCAGTTGTCCAGTTTGAACTGGTCTTCTAGGCGATCCAGATGGACGCTTTGGATATCCGTGCGGATGGTATACCGCTTCAGGACCCGGTTATGCGAGTACAGGAACGAGACCCATTCGACGCCGTCGCGTATCTCAACCCTCGGTTCGTGCTGGTTGTTTTGCCGCTTGGACGAGGTCGGACCAGGCGTACTGACGGTCATTGTCGATGAAGGTTTTATGGTGGCCACAGCAGCTGACTCGAGCTTACGCTTCTTGGCACGGTGGATGGTCTGCTCTATCAAACCAATTTGTTCGCACGAGAGGTCCTGGAGAGCTTGCTCGGTCTTGGCCGGTGAGTGCAGTAAATCATGCAATGAGAGGTGTGACATGGAGCAAAGGCAAGATGGGTTGACAGTGTCGTCCATAGCCCTGAATATGGAAGAAGGAAAACAAGTCAAAGAAGCGGACCAAACCAAAGAACGGGCCAAAGCAGCAAAGAAAAAAACTTAACATGGCGGGGTTTGTGTAACGCCAAAACCCGGAAAAACCTTACCGGACTTCTTCAATTTCCTTTATCACTGATCAAATAGCATTTTGGAAATTTTTATATTATATGTCAGCAAAAAGCAGTGCTATCGATCAAAACACTCTGTGCTCTTGACAGATAGGTGTAGAAAGCAAGATACTGGCAGTAAACTCAATTGTGCCACGGATCAATGGAGCTCATATGAAATAGCACTTCTTTTTCCTCCCTCGCCTAGGTACAATACCATCAGCTGTACGATCACCGGCAAAATATTTATTCATCAGTAACCCCGCCTTTGCGACCTATCTCTCCATGAACAAAGAAGATACAATGTCGAGATCAGTATAATCCGATAAGTCTTAGCAAAGAGCCACGTGGAGCACAGAGGCCTGGATCAATCTTCTGTACGACCCAGGAATGCTTACGGCTCATCTTTTTTCTTTTTCCTGCTCGGGCGTTTGCTCGTGACAAAGAAGGGACAAAATCGAGTTAGTAGTGTGACAGAATGGAGACTCAAAGTAAGCGTATTGCCGAGTATTGTAAATAAGATGTATACGTTTGAATATCTGTTATGTACATGTTATCAGATCCGATGTGGGCTGCATCGTCATCCTATTTCTTGAGTAACAATCGATCAAGACTTATTGTGTTGACGCTCCGCTTGATCGACAAGTAGTCACTTTGGATTTTAGTATGGCTTTCTCTGATTTGCAAAGGAAAAGGGCTTCACAAAGGACGATTACCCGAGTTTCACAAGAGAAGATCGGACCTCAGACGTTTATTAATTATGATTGTTGGCAACGAGAGGGAAACAGAGATCGCCGAACATCCTTTCTTTGTCAGTGACTCTTTTTTTTTTCTACTAGCGGATGGTGCGATTATCATCACTGCGAGAAAATTTCATGGTATGTGTTGCACAAACCCGCTTGTGAGTGTCACCGAACATCAAAGGCAATCGTAAACAAGCGCATATGATATGCTATGTATAAAAAAGAGTCCTATATTTCATGTATGGGGCACTTATTTACGCTATATATTTACTCACAATGAAAATCATCTTCGAAATTAGCAAATTCGAACCAAGCATCCTGGTTGACGGGTGAAGCCGCGGCTGAAGTGGTGGGCGTGATAGCGCCAAGATCATCTTCGAAAACACCGCTATTGCCGAGAGCCTGGTTGCCATTATCAGACAGAAGCAGTGAGGGTAAAGAGAGATCAGATGCGTTCGGCCAGCCGTGGAACGGTGAGCTCTCGAGATTGGCCGTGTCGTCTAGGGCCCACGTATGCTGAAAGTTGTTCCAGAACTCACCCACGTCTGGTGCTACCACAGCTGTAGCAGCAGCAGCAGCAGCAGCAGCAGTCGATGCTGCTAACGTATCAGCGTCGATCTCTGCGTCTTGCATTTTGATAAAGCTACTGTCTTCTGGAGCAGTAAGGTCTTGCTCGTCCTCGTTCTCATCCTCGTCTTCGTCTTGGCATTGAGTTTTGTGTTCGTCGGCGGGAAGAATGCAGCGAGCACAGGTATATGTCTCATCAAGGTCGGTCTCTTGCAGACCCAAACAGCTGAGATGCAGCCAACCAAGGCAATCATCACACTGGACCATCGTACCACCTTCGTCGTTCGTTGCACTGCAGCGGTTGCAGTATACGGTTTCTTCCTCTGCAAATTTGCATCGTTTGATGTGGTAGGCGAGGCCGTTCCTGTTCTTATAACGCTTATTGCATGGTTCACAGAGGTATACGGTGGAGCCTTCAGCTGCTTATCAGTACAATGGACCATAAATAATTATGCAAACAAAGACATTACCGTCATCGAGTCGAGTTGGGCTCATGGTGGAGGTCGTCATGCGCTGTTTTTTGAGGACAGGGCCTGTCCGCCTTATAGAAGAAGGAGAGGCTGAAGTGGGAGGAAGGAAGGTACGACGCTTATTGTACTTGCGACGACGGTGCTTTGGGCGGGTAAACATGTTGCGACCGTTGCCGACTGTAACAAGAGGAGAATGAGCACGCTTAGTCGGTAATTTGATGGGAGAGCGCTCCAACTCGACGGGCCATGTTTCATTTTCGCACGTGTCGGCCTTGAGGTGGGCGTACAGATTGCTATGGTCACCCGATTCTTCAAGAGCAGCCAGCACTCTGAATTTGGCTTGCGATAAGCGAACCTTGAGAAGCTCGCTGAGGTTTTTGACCATGTCGTGGCTCATGTCTTTGAGATGCTGCTCGTCATGGCCAGGCCAGATAGAATTGCAGGTGCGAAAGAGGGGGGAGGGCTGCGGAGGGCTTTGATGTGCTATTTCGGGTGAATGACGCATCTTTGACCTTGAATGTTGGTGGTTGTGATGATGAAGCATCGACTTGCGCGAAGAGGGGCTGTAGAGAATGGGCAGAGCCGGTTTGCAGGGCGATTGATGAGGCGAGGCCATTCTTTCAGTGGGGTCGATGCGACGGCTTAACATTTGCAGCTGTTCTGGCGACATGCGCTGTTTCTTGTGGCGATGATAGTGGATCGCAGGCGACTTGACGCTCGATACGGTCTTTCCGCCCGTAGAAGGACGTCTAAGGTCGCGTGTCTTTTCTGTGCGCGTAGGGCTAGTGACAAATGTCTCATGGACAAAGGCCAGTCGCTTTCTGTTGTTCGATGGGGCGGTCGTCTGAGGAG
The DNA here is from genome assembly GCA_013461545.1 of Syncephalastrum contaminatum. Taxonomy (NCBI): domain Eukaryota; kingdom Fungi; phylum Mucoromycota; class Mucoromycetes; order Mucorales; family Syncephalastraceae; genus Syncephalastrum; species Syncephalastrum contaminatum. The sequence continues at coordinate 310,610 of VAFG01000221.1, forward strand.
GGTTGTTCTCCTGGTCCTCCTCTTGTTTAAGAGAAGACGAAGCGCGTTTCTGAGGAGGCAAGCAGAGCTTGGTGGAGCCGCCGCCTAATGAACGGAATGGGTTGGCATTATGGTTGCTATTGTTCTTGCTGCGGTTTTCTAACGCAGAAGATCCCAAGGCTTGCTTTCTGCATGAAGACAATGGAACAGAATGAAATATATATGTAAGCGCGCGTTTCTTTTTTCCTTTGCAATGCGAAAGGTGTACCTGGCCGGATTTGGCACACGGGGGAGGATGGCAATTGGACGGTTCTCCATGAGACCTGATGAGGAAGAGAAAACAAACAGGGTCTGAGTGCCAGTGGAGAAAAAAATCAATAAATATGAGAGTCCCAAAAGGCTTTGTCGTCGCACACAAATCGCTGCAAAAAGCAAAAAGAAGCCTCCCTTCTTGCGTGACTTTTCTGTGCCACATTTTTTCTTCTCTTCAAATCAGCCCGACATGCATATGTTCATTGTAGAGAAATATCTATTGGTATGCTTAATGCATATGTGTATGAATCATATATACTTCTTTGAGCTTATATGGCTATTATACTATTGTTCTTTTGCTCAACCTTCTTTCTTCATTTTATATTTGCTTTGTGTAGCTGTCACAAAAGAGGAAATGATCCGTTGCCCTATATTTGGTAAGCTTTTGTACCTCCTCTTCCTCTCCTCCTTAATACATACATACATGCCACTTGTCCTTTTTCCTCTGTCTCTACAGCCGACGCATACTCTTTTGTTCGCCTTTTGATTGTTACAACGTAAAATATGCCCTTCTTTCATGCATGGACTGCTTCCATTATATATACTTTCATATGCAAAGGTGGATTTCGTGACGATAAGGAACCCTGCGACCATGTTTTGCATCACATACCTTGTGTTATTATGATGCTCAGGAAATGATAGTGTAGCTGTGTAGACTTGTTGCTCACCCTTTATCTCTTATCATAATTTGAACCTCCATTGCTATATGACTTTTCTTCCTGACCCTTCTTGATCTGTTATTCGTGTTACTTTTTCCTTGGGTAAAGAATAGCCTATTATTAAATAAGGGCATCTGTTCATTTATGCAAACATTATGTGCATAAACCTTCGCTTGGCTTTTTTTTCCACAGACGCACGACATGTACTTTATCACAAGAGTGGGAGGGACAGAATACAGTAAACAGCACACAGCATATGCCATATAAAATGAGACTCTTCATTTCAATCTCCGCATTGGGTGGGCGGGGAACAGCCATCAAAGAGTGGCGGTGTGCGGTGTGAAGGATCCTCCTTTTTCCCTTGGCCGGTTACAATGGTATGTACCCGAACGACAGACAACATAAAGACACGACACGGATGGATGCAGCGATGAAAGAAGAAGAGGATGGATGGATAGAAAGCTGGATGGATAGATGGACAGATAGATAGATGGATGGGATGGATTGGGGAAGACCAGAAAAAGACGATGGGTTGATTAACATTGAGTTTTCGAATGACAGGTTAACATTCCCAAGACCCGCAACACGTACTGCAAGGGCCTCAAGTGCAGAAAGCACACTCCCCACAAGGTGACCCAGTACAAGGCTGGCAAGGCCTCCCTGTACGCTCAGGGTAAGAGACGTTACGACCGTAAGCAGTCCGGTTATGGTGGTCAGACCAAGCCCATCTTCCACAAGAAGGCCAAGACCACCAAGAAGATCGTCCTCCGTCTTGAGTGCACCTGTACGTATTCGCCTATCTACAATCACCACAAAAGTATATACTTACGCCTATATCTCTAATTTATAGCCTGCAAGTACAAGATGCAGCTGCCCATCAAGCGCTGCAAGCACTTCGAGCTTGGTGGTGACAAGAAGACCAAGGGTGCCGCCCTCGTCTTCTAAGCGCACCGCATCGTCTTTTACAACCCGCTTTTTTTTCGGCAGTAACAATAAACACACAGCTTTTATTCGTTGTCTAGTCGAATTCAGTGGGATCCCATTCTGTCACTAGATGTTCGTCAAACCCGTTCAGAGTCTTCATCTCTTCCTGGCTTAACTCAAAGTCAAAGATAGCTGCGTTGCTCACAATGCGGTCTTTGTGCACCGACTTGGGTAGAGGAATGTACCCGCGTTGCACTGACCAACGGATCAGGATCTGGGCTGTAGACTTGCCGTGTTTGTCCGCAATGGCTACCAGCTTTTCGTCCTTGAGCCTCTGGCCCATCGTCAAGGGCGAATACTACATAGGAACAATTGAAAGATGAACACTTTTGCTCTGAAAAGCAGTTGCAACACTCACGGCTTCGAGATAGATGTCATGCTGCTTGCAGAATTGTTCGATGTCGTCACGGGCCAAGTAAGGCGTAACCTTAACAGAAGTTAAGAGCATGAGTATCAATGATAATTGGCCATTGTGCTCCCTATTGGAATTACCTCGACCTGGTTGACGACGGGCTTGACCTTTGAGTTGGCGAGGAGTTCTTGGAGATGATGGACACCATAATTGGAGACACCTGCAGTGCACGAAAGGATAAGAGTGCAGTACTGTATTAACCAATATGTAACATACCAATGCTCTTGATCTTGCCAGCGGCTTGAAGTTCCTCAAAGGCTTTCCAGGACTCAAGACGCAGCTTCTTGCCAGGGCCAGGGCTATGGATCAAATAAAGATCGACATAGTCCAAACCAAGCTTTCTCAAGCTCTCCTCCAAGTGAGCCTTGGTCTTTTCATAGCCGTGGCCATTGTCCCATAGCTTGGTGGTAACAAAGATCTCTTCACGGGGCACGTTTCTAGATGCTCTCCCAATGAATATATATGCGTTTATCCGCGTATGATATCGTCTTACGTTTGCTTGAGGGCTTCGCCTACGCCCTCCTCGTTGTGATACACAGCTGCGGTGTCAATATGACGGAAACCAGCCTACATTCAGTTTCAGTTGATGCAACGACCGGGAATGAGGATGAGGATGAGGATGAGTCACTTGTATTTGTTACCTCGAGAGCCCAAAGAACAGACTGGACGGTCTCTTGACCGGGGAGAGTGTTGTAAACACCAAAGCCGACACAGGGAATGGCGTTGCCATCGTTGAGAGTACGCTTGCTTGCAACAGAAGTCAGGCTCATGACGCGTAAAGAAGAAAGAGAGGAAAAGAAGGTTGTCGGACTCCCGAGACGCGCGCTTCTTCCCTGTCTTATGCAATCTAGATTTCTCGTTCGCCACTCTCCCCGGCAATGACGCAATAAAGCTCGCAATATCATATTGGTATCTAAACGCAATAGAATGCTTGTTATCAAGACAAAACGTATGCAAGTAGGCAGTAATCACTCTCTTGTCTTCTTTCCGTACGGAAAAGAAACGCGTCGCACATACGTCGGTTTTGTTTACGTTTTGTATGCAAAAAATAGAACTAAAATTCGACAGTACTCATATACTGAAATAGATATGACTGTGAGCCAGAAAGTGAGAAATAAGGGAAGATGATAATAAAACGAATAGTAAAGTAAAGACCCAATGGGCATGAGAATAAACTATGGATACAACGACAACAATGGGTCTGTGTATCGGTAGAGGAAACCACGTGTGACGACACTTCGTCTCAGCGTGAATCTTTTTCATTAGTTCAGGTTCTTTCCTCTTGTTCGATAAACACTCCCTCCGCTTCCTTTTCTGCTTGTGCTGTCTTCATTACCATGGCGGATTCCGACGAGAAGCTGCAAGTTAACACGTACATTTGGAGCCAGAGTCCTGACCAGGTCACCATTTCATTTCTGGTCCCCGAGGCCTGCAAGTCTCGCGATCTCGATATTGTGATTGAGCACCAACATGTCCGTGCTGGTTTGAAGGGTCAGGAACCTGTCCTCAAGGTGAGAACTCGAAAAGAAACTCTTGACAGTCTTTGCTGAAAAAAATATAACAGGGAAAACTGTTTGCACCGGTGAATCACTTTGAATCGCTGTGGCAGATTGAAAAGAATGCTATGTCTCCCATGTCGAGCCTGGCCACGTCTCCGTCCTTGTCTATCGCGTCTTCGTATGCGTTCCTCTCCACACCGAACCACTCACCCAATTCTTCCATGATTCTGCCTGCGCCGGCGCTTGCAGAGTCGACATCCAACAATGACCCGTCTTCCCAACTGGCTGACGATATCTACCAGCAAACGGCGGGTCTCGGTTCAACCTCCTCACTCACCGATGAACCTGGCTCAGCCCCGGCCTCGCCTGTGATCCACACGCCTCCCCACCAGAGCAGCGATAGCAGCCACAACGGAGAAAAGTATAGAATCCTGACCATTCATCTCGAAAAGGAGCAGGAAGGCATGGATTGGGCTGTCCCTATTTCCAAAGGCTGGCAAACCGACCTCGACATTGATCCTACGAGCGCATACCACCTCGGTGAATGGTTCGAGTCTCGCATGAAGGATTATGACGTAAGTATATAAACAGTGTTTTGGCTGCCTATGTGGATCACTCACACCACTTCCTCACGTAGAATGCGTTCCGTTACTATCACAGTGGTGCCGACCGAGGCCATACCGCTTCCATGGTCAAAGTTGCCGTCCTCTACGAAATGGACAAACCCGAGACTGTCAAGCTCGAGAAAGATCTCAAGAAAGCCTTTGAGTGGTATCGCAAGGCCGCCGACGCCGAGCGCAAGTCGACGGGCACCCACACCAGCAATGGCCCGGACGCGTTGGCATGCTACATTGTCGGCACCATGTACGGCGCCGGTTCAGAGGACGCCGGTGTGGAAAAGAACTACGAAATGGCTCTCTACTACTTCAACCGCACCATGAACATCACAGCCCCACGCATCGACATTGACTTTGGCGTGCTCGACAACGACGTCGTACCCAAAAGTGCGTTGCGCAACCACGGCCCCTCCTCCGCTGACGAACGCTACTTTTGCAGTGCTGCGTTTCAAACCGGTCTGGTGTATCTCTATGGTTCTTCCCCTGAGGGCGAGGTCGTGCACTCGAGCACACACATCGAAGTCTCGCCCGAAAAGGCGCTGCGGTACTGGAAGGAAGCCGCGATGCTCGGCCACGCTCAGGCGTCCTATAATATTGGCATCATGTACGCCAACGGCATGGGTGTCACGGTGGATCTCTTTGAGGCCGGCAAGTGGTTTGGCCGCGCCACCAAGCTCGATACCACTGGCAAGCTCGTAGTGCCGGACGGTGTCAAGGCCGTGGACTGGGACGCGACCCCCGAGAAACAAAAGGCACAGGAAGAAGCAGCAGCCACTGCCGCCGCTGCGTCAGGGTCAGCAAGTAAAAGTGGCGAGTCCAAGGCGCGTCGCACCCGAAAGAAGAAGCGGAGTAAGCGTGCGGTAAAGAGGGAACAGGACGATACGTTGCTGGGTTATATGCTAGGTATCGGTGCCGTAGTGGCCCTGGCAGGTACCGCATGGTGGGTCTTCCAGCGATCAACACGGCAGTTAGAATAAAAAGAAAGAAACTCTGTTGCAGCTGTTTACATTTTCAGTGAAACCACCGACCTTTTTATTTATTTTTCTGTCATGCAATATTTGACCTTCGATTCTGCCCTTCGTCCGCCCTTGTTGCGTTGACAGCCCACTGACTTCTATTGTTATTGTATGTGTGTCCTTCCCCATTATGCTTTGTTCCAGTACCATGAAAAATCGTTCGTGTAATCAAAAGGGAGTTCTTATGACATTGTATTACAGTCGGCAATGCCGAATGGGCGATCACCGCTTGAGTACGAGGGGGCCTCCCTTTCAGGAGGTGAACATAACAGAAAAGCATCCACATGCATGTACGCACGAAAACAGCAGTCAGCTACCGATCAAGGATTATGCTAATACTTTTGCGTACTTTTGTATGTACTACAATGACGGTGACGAACGGTGTTTTTCATGATGCAGCGTGAATACATAGTCATGCATACGTGCTTCTTTTTAGGTACATTCCAGGCGTAATCGCTCGCTTCCTTTCGTTCTTCTTTAAGCTACCTTGTATTTTGCCTTTCTCTGGAATGCAATTTTACCATCCGATTACGTGCTTACTCTGCATCGCGGCCTTAATCCTCGAGGTGGTGGCGCTCTGTGGCAACATGCCTGGTCTCCACAGAGTTTATTATGTCAAGGTCGATGCTATTGTCCAAAATGGTTTTTTGGATAGCATCCGGCACAACCTCCTGGACATTCCAGACTACCTGACGATGGCTGCGTTTGTTGTGTGCCAAGGCTCCTACTCTTCCTGGCAACAAAGGTCATGTAGCCCACCCAGCCTAGGCTATCGCTATGGTACATAGACAGAGAAGTTGACGCCCAAAGAACGCGCTAGATCACTCATCTTCCCTCTTTTTCCTCCTGTATAGAGGCAAATGGTCTGTTGGGACTGCTCGAAGACGCTATTCCAGACAAGCTACACGAAGCACTATCGACCGCGCAAGCCGGTGTCCTGATCCCATCCGCGTGCTTGGCCTTTCTTGCTGTCCTAATTCTGTGTTTGCTCAATTGCACCCAGCGCAAGGCCCGTTTGCTACGATGGCTGGCTGCTTTAATCGTGGCGGCGGCAGTGGCGTTTGCAGCGGCATCATTGGCGGTTCAGGTGGTGGCATATCATGCAGTGCGTAACTCGTTAGGCGAGGTAAGTCAGCGTATTCCAGGTGCGGTCAATCTTCAGGCTACCCTGGGACCCTCTATCTGGCTATCGCTGGCGGCCACAATCTGCTTGCTGCTTGCGCTTCTACTATGGATTCTGAGCGCATGCTGCTGTAGGAAGCCATCCGCAAGACAGGAGCAAGACGAGGCAATGGAGATGGATCGCATGTAAAAACCAGTAGCAGTAGCAGTAGTAGTCATAGTGACAGTAATAACAGTACAATTACTTAGTGGTAGTATTAGTACCATATCTTATTAACATATAATCCTGTCAAAAAGACAAAGGACCTCGTGATAGGTGACATTGACCATGTAGGAAGAATGGTAAGGTAATTGGTGTAACGTACCACGTTTCCAAATTCCAATTCATGATACACCATCCAAAAAAATGAGAAAGAAGTAGAGTCCAGACTCTCGACTTTTTTTTCTTGTTTCAGTTCCCTTTTCTCATTCTCTCGTTTTTGCCTTCCCCAGTCCTTTCCTTTAAACTTCTTTGCTATGCAATCCCGTTATACCCGCACAGGGATCGCTTGGATCTTGCTCGCGATCCTCATGTGCACTCCTATTTCAATATTTGCGCAGGCGCAACAGCAGCAGCAGCCAGGTAGCACTCAATATATCAAATGGGACGTTGGATCGAGTATTAAAGCGTTTGATAAGCATCATGTACAGCTTCATCATGCAAGGCAAGCTGCAGTCCGCCTTGTAGCTCAGATCAAGTCTGCACGCTAGGCACAATGACCCAGTGCGGCGTGTGTCCTGCTTCGAATTGTGTCAGTCGCAGCGTTCTCGGCCTCGGCTCCCAATCTTCCTCGACCGCCACCTCTTCCTCGTCGTCGTCCGCTAATGATGATAACAGCAACGGCAGCAATGGTTCATTGATTGGCGGCCTGGTGGGCGGTCTGGTGGGAGGGGCACTTGTGTTTGCAGTGATCGCGTGCTGCTGTTTGCGGTGGCGAAACAAGAAGCGTGGCATGCCCAGCACCCTTTCATTTAGCTCATTTCCTGCCCAAACGGTAATTGGCTTTAATCAGCATCCAAATCACAGACCCTTCCCCTTACTTACTTTTTTTATAATACTTAGGCACAACCTCCCATGCAGCAAAGGCAACAAGAGCAACAACAAAGCACACGTGATACTGTCACTTCAGGCGTCATTCCTGTTACATATATTCCACCCACCCCACGCGAAAACGACGACGATGACCTGGAGAGCAATCGATCGTCCGTGACGACCCTGAGCCAACAGCAGCCGGTGACGCCTGTCCGGACAGGCCAGGCCTACCAAGTATCGCGGGCACGACCGCAGATCATGCGCGTCAATCAGGTCCGGGACAGCCTGAGCCGCAGTGGCTCTGTCCGCACCGTCTTGACCCGGGATGACTCCACCGCGTCTTCGAGCTTATCACGGTCTCATACCATGCCTTCCAAGCGCCCTGCGCTCGCCTCCGTCTCCCAACCGTCTCGGTCCTCCACTTTGCTCACGCCCTCGACAGAATCACGACCCAAATCCTTACCGCCGGGCGGTAAACATCTCAATGTCGAGCCAGAGGATGATCCTTTTCATGACCGCCACAGTATCCATGAACACCGACCTTCAATAAGTCGAACCATCGGTGATGGCGAAATCACCATCTATTGGAACAATAATAACAATGCATAAACGATGAAACAAAGTGAACAGGAAAATAGTAGACGAAAATAACGGATGGATTGACTTGTGTAATGTGTGTGTGCGATGTTGCGAGCGAGCGATGTTCATGGCGTGGATCGATGTGTGTGAGCGTATGAGTGAATATGAGTAGGTGGTGTGATATGCCGTCAAGGAGTAATAAAAGAAAAGGGAGTGTTGATTGTCGAGCTGTTGCTTATTTTTCCTCTTGTTCTTCTTGCTCTTCCTCGGAAGCAGCAGCTTCTTGTTGCTTTTCAGCCGCCTTTCTCGCAGCACGTTCCTTGGCAGCTTCCTCCTTGCGTCTGGCACGCTCTTCAGCAGCTTCCTGCTTTTGCTTCTCAATCTCGTTCAGAAGCTCCTCCTTGAAGGGGAACGAGTTGGGAATACCCGGATCCTTGCGAGATCCTGCAATTATATTAGCCTAGTTTTAATAATGTAAAGCCAATGACTTACGCTTGTTGTGCTTTTGAGGATTCTTCTTGGCCTCTTTCCGCTGCTTGCGATGGTGCTCTCGGACACGTTTCTCGATCTTGTATCTCTGTGCAGCCTTAATACGCTTACTTTGTCTCTCTGTTGGAATAATAATGAGACACTCTTCTTCATCTCATTTAGTGGTTGTCTTACTCTTGGGCACCATTATGTATGAACAAAAAAATTAAATTGAAAGCTGCTTGGTCTGCCTCAAATCAGATGCACTCGAAATTTCAGTGGCTTGTCCAGCTGCATTACAATCTAGAACCAATATGCAAAAGGCGGTTTCCCCTCCAAACCCGAGTAAGATGGACAAAAAAATAAAAAAAAGGACAGCCAAAGGAATAGTATTTACAAATGCTGTTGTGCTGTGCACAGAAGATACTAATTGGGTTGTGCTGCCTTTGGCTTGTAGGGTCGACGGTAACCGCCGCGGTTGCCTCCTCCACCACCTCCTCGTCCTCCTCGGTGGTTGCGGCGTCCTTGGTGCTGGTGCTGTTGATCCGCATCCTGTTGCTGCTGTTGTTGGCGAGTCGCTTCTGCTGCCTCACGGTTGGGCTGCTGAATCATGTTGGTCTCGAGCGAGTTGGGTGCCACGTACAGATCCTTATTAATAACGGGCGGGATAGGCTGGATCTCCGTGCCCAGCTCACGCTCTATCTTGTACAAGTTGAAGCGATCTTCGTACGTGATCAAGTTAATTGCGAGACCCAAGTGGCCGAAACGACCAGAGCGACCGATGCGATGCAGATACGTCTCGGCGTTCTTGGGGAAATCAAAGTTGATGACCACGTTAACGGCCTGAATATCAATACCACGGGTCAGGAGATCTAGACAGAAAGCCATAGGGTGTCAGCTACGCCGCTTCAAGTAACGCTTGATTCTCTCTGCTTACCTGAACACACAAGGTTACGGCATACACCGTTTCTAAAGTCATGGAAAACGCGGTTACGATGGCTCTGAAGCATGCGAGCGTGGGAGTAAAAGCAGGAGTAACCGAGATCAGTGATCTTCTTGGCGAGCAGCTCGACACGGTTGGTCGAGTTACAAAAGATGATGGATTGGTTGATTTGCAGCTACATAGCATAGGAGATATATAAGAATCGAGTTGATCGTCATGGAGCTTGCTTTTTACCTTGGAGAAAAGGGTGTTGAGACAGTGAACCTTTTGCTTTTCTTCGACGTAGGCGTAGAATTGAGTGACACCACGGAGCGTGAGTTCGTCCATGAGGTTGATCTCGTACGGACGCTTGAGGTGCTTCTCCTTGAAGGTCTTGACGATCATGGGGAAAGTAGCGCTGAAAAGCATGATTTGGCGCGTAGGAGGGAAGAACTGGATGAGCTGGTCCATGATAGGAGTGAACTCGGGCGACAACAGTTTGTCAGCCTCGTCCATGACAAAAGTGTGAGCTTCGCTAAAGTCGGCAACGCCCTTGCCGGCCAAATCCAGGATACGGCCCGGCGTACCGACAACAATGTGTACCGTCTCAGACAGTCGCATGATGTCATCCTTCAAGGTGGTGCCACCCGTCGTAACCATGACCTGGATATCGAGATGCTTGCCGAGGTTCTTGCACACCTGCGAGGTCTGCAAGGCCAGCTCACGCGTAGGAACCAAGATGAGGGCTTGGATCTTGTTCTTCTTGTTGTTGATCTTTTCCAAGGTAGGAATGACGAACGCTGCCGTCTTGCCCGTACCATTCTTGGCTCGCGCAAGAATGTCGCGTCCAGTCAACGCAATTGGGATCGCTTCTTCTTGGATCGGACTCGGCCGCTCGAAGCCAGCTTCAAAGATTCCCATGAGCAGCTCGCGTTTTAAAAAGTAATCTTCAAATTCATTGCCTTTGGTTGCCGTGACATCCTTGAATCGTCATCGTATTAAATATTATAGTGTATGTAGGAAGAATAAGCTCACCTCTGTCTGTGGACGACTGTCCTTGGTCGGCAAGTTCAAATCTTCCTTCCACTTGTCGTTCTCGTGGCTAGAGTAACAGAAGAAAAGTACAATTACCACCAGATGTATTTAATGTCTAGAAAAGATGGAGCGTACCTCATTGGGATCTTGCACTACCAAAGAAAATCAGGAGATTAAGAGCGTATACGGAGAGGTTAAAAAGAAAGAGGGTGTATATGTCTGTGTATCTGCCGCGTTATTGCGCTGTAAAAACAGTCAGCGCTCGGGGGATCTGAGTTGAACAAATCTGGGCACATCCATCAACAACACCCCCACGTAGACTGAAAGTGAGTATACAGTAATTAATAACAAGAAAGCAACCATTTACTGTAGCTTACTGCTCACATTTATATGCTACATTACATTGCTCTGACTGGATAGCTGTTCAGATCCTGTCAATTTACTATGTAAGTCTCCATGGGTACCAAGCAATGCAAAAACATGATTTGACAGCTTCCTAATGTTTTAAAGTATTTTATTTTCTGTTTCGTCGTAATGCCTCTCCTTTTGCTTAGCACCAAATAATCCAACACCAATAGACGCATTGGAAAGGAAAGGAAAGGACAAAGATGACCTTGAAAAGTGTGCGACAAAACTATTTTTACAGTGACGATTTTTGAGTCAGCCGTACCGGAGTGGCCGTGAGAACCCCGGAACACGCTTCTCCTTCCTTGGCACTACAGACGAGACGACCTGACATGATATTGTATACATTCGCTCAAATAAGCGTAATGGGAGCATCAAAGTAGGAACGCTGCAGCGACGACACAATTACGTAGGTCATGCGGAGATTGCTTGCATGGGTCTACACATTATCATTTAAATAACGAAAACACCTCTGTTATGCATAGTTTTTCACTTTGGACAGCCCAGTATGAAACATACAATCAACATTATTTCTGACAAGTCACCAGGTAAATTATACAAGCATAAAGTATCACGAATAAAGGCATCTCATGTGACCCTGCAAGTTTGCGAACACAATGCCAACCTGCTGGCGCGTGGGATTCAAATGAGAGATCCCTTGTGCCAAGTACATATAAGAGACGTTGCCGAGTCGCTTGAAAGAGGTAAGAGAAAAAAAATAAATAGATGTACAACCATATGGAACGTGATACAGGAGGCTGAGATATATATTTATGCATGCCCAGCAATACAAACCTCCAACTCGGATTACGCGGAAGAAAACGCAAAGGCCATGAGTGGTGCGGAAGCTCTCTTGTTCCCCACAACGCAAGTGCCGAAAAGCGTCCTGTTTTAGGTGAAAAGCTAACGCCACTTTTTCTTTTTTTGCAGGGGCGCACTGTCCGTCTTTGAGAAGCATGTGTTTAAGGACCCGCATTGCGTCGAGAAAGGGAAGCGTTACGGTGTGCTAATGACAAGCAAAACAACATTTGATGGTCCCACACCCACAGAAGCGCATTCGATAGATCAACGTGCGTAATATCCACCATGCTCACTTGAATTAATGCGCGTATCGTAAAGGAGCCTGACTTACGTATGCAACCCATAGGTCTCGTGGAGCGTTTGGCGCAAAAGGGCTACTCTCATTTGCCCGTGTGTGTCGAGCGGACGGAAGAAGACGAGGAGATTCAAATGGCTGGCGGACGCTTTGTCGACGACGTCTTTCCGCGAACACGGTCGGAAGCCCACACGTGAAGGACTCCTTGGTTTTCACGTGTCATGCCCGAAAATAAAAGACATCTTGCCTTTTCCACCGTTATCTTCTTCTTTTCTTTTATATGGATTTCAAGGTGCTAAAAACCCAACATCAGGAACAGCAGCAGCAACAACAGCAACAACAAACGTCTGCTGCTGTCCCTACTACCGCTACTCTCTCCACCCCTACCTCTATGCCGAACACGACAACAGCAAACGATTCCGCGACTTCCGCTTCTTCCTCTACTGCAACCTCTTCTGCCCCTCGACGGCACCGGAAACCCCCTCACGAGCTTCTGACAGAGGCAGAGAAAAAAGCAAATCATATTGCTTCTGAGCAAAAACGACGACAAAACATCCGTCTGGGTTTCGATCAATTGATTGAAATTGTTCCTTCCCTAAACCACGGCAACCGTAGCGAAGCTTTGATCCTGCAAAAATGTACCTATGCCACTCTCCAGTTTGAGTACCCCTTTATGCCTTCTTCCTTTTCTTTTCCATTAACAACTTCTTCTCATGCCAGCTGTCGAGCATATCCGCAACTTGATTGCCGTGAAAAATGACCTGAAAAATCAGGTGCGGGATCTGCAGACCGTCTTGGGCGATCCGTAAGTTATTTCATTCATGCTACTTGGCTGGTGTCCTACTTTATTGCGCCCAAAACTTACACGACCTGCTTCTTTTTCGCCTTTTTTTGTTGATTTTGCTTCTTCTCTTCATGTAGTACTTATGAGGAGGATGTAAGTCTCGTTTGTGCTAACTATCATGTGTTTATTATTTCAGCATTTGCTCATCCGAGTTTCTAGTCTTCCGAGGACGAATTATCCTACTCGTACCGATAGCTGCCTCGCTGCTGACCCGCTGCTGGTGGTGGTCGCGGTAGCTTTATGATTCCCGTTGCTCTTATCTACGCAATTTTCTGTCTTCCTCTTTTCTACCTGCTCCTACAGATTATCCTTTATTTTTCCTTGTTCTATCTCCACTCTGCTTCGCTGTTCATTTATGCATCGTCTATATTATATGATCTCTTGTCACACACCAGCCGTCAACCAATTTCGGAGCCGCCGTTATCATTTCTCATTTCCCCGATACGTTCATGCGCTCGATAAAAAGTGTTTGTGATTACGTACGTACTTTCTACTTTCGACAATATTAAACTGTGTAAAGCCTTTTTTACCTTCTTGTATGTCAGTACGAATAGTATAAAGGTTACACAAATAAGTACCGCTTGCAAGAAGTGCGATTGCCTCGGATCCCCAATGCCTGTCGTACTAATCTAGCGTCATCCTTCCCATTTGGGCGACGTGTTATTCATCAGAACCAATGGGAAGTTGAAGGCCCCCACTGGGATCTGTCGCAGCTACATGTATACCACATTTGTATGCAGCGAAATGTAGCTTCATTATAATGCTAATCATATCAGACGCGTATTTATTCATTGACTATCCATCAACATCACGTATATAGCGGTGGCGTGTGGATTGCTACTACACTATACATGTAAAGCAGAGTCGCATAAGCGTTCCACGACAAGAGAGATGCGCATGGAAAGTTCTGCTACCTCGTGCTGCTTTAATATGTCCTCTTACGTCTGATGAGTGGAAGGAGTCCTCTAAATAGCTAGCAGTACAATTGTAACTTGGTCACGTCCTGTTGTTGTCCAATGAAGAATACAATGCATTGGCGGGGTTTCGAATTCATTTGATTGAGTTAACTTTGACTGCATGGATGACCACAAATCATTCACTTCTCACTTACACGTTATGCACCCACGCGAAGTTTTTTCATTCCTCGACGACGCAGAATGGCAAGCACTTCTGCAGGAATGTCCTGAGCTTAGCGATTGCGAATACATGGAGCGAATCGAATCCGGTGGTTCGAACGACGTCCCAGACTTCAGCGACGAGCAACTGGCTGCGTACCTGCAGAGTCCTGACGGCGCCCTCGACTCTGATCTCCTTGACTACCTTGCGTCCAACCTTAGCAGCGACGCAAACACAGTGATGCCTGGCAACTCTCCTAATCTGCCAATCACGGAGCACATTGCTCATGATCCTGTCACACTCTCCGCACAACCTTCGTCGCACGACCTTGAGCATGTTGCTGCGTATCCGCTTAAGAACATTTCAGATCCCGATCTGGCGTCTCATGATAAGAGCAACAAAAATACACCTACGGTGGACACTTACCTGGACCTGCCAGTGAGCGAGTCCCGCGTTCTTGATTCTGTTATTACCTCCTCACAGCTTTCGCCGCGTGGACTTGAGCCTGTGGCTGCTCAGTCGTCCAAAACCACTTCTTCAAGTCCGAGCGACAGAGACCTGGCGTCTCATGATAAGAGCAACAATAACACACCTGTAGCGGACACTCAGCCGAGCCTGCCAGTGGAGGAGCAGTCTGCCGCTCCTGCCGCATCTGCCGCACCATCTTCGCAGCAAGCCATTGAACCTGCCGCTGGCGGATATAACTCTGCAACCACTGTTGTTCTCGCGGATGAGGGTGCACCCCGAACCGTATTGGCGCAAGTCCAGCCGTCTTTGACACCAGAGTACGTGTTAATACCTTGTTAGATAACATTCTTCTTGTCTCTATTGTTACCAGGCACGCTGGTCGACACTCCTCCTGGTTTGTCTTTTGGGGTCTGGTCCCAACCTTTTTTTATGCTGCCATTGCATGGAAAGATTGATTCTTGGACAGCCAGTGACTATGCCTTGTCTTTTTTTTTCTGGACTTGCACCGCTCTCCCAACGTCTGCGCATCTTTTTTTTACTAAGGGGCAAAGACAGCATACCTACAGTGGACATTAGCATAGACGGTAGACGATTATGATTATTTTGATAGTGTATTAAACGCATCCTTCTGTAGTAATCGCCGCTCAGATATCCGCAAAGGTTCCAATATCAGCTCCTTGGACGAGGACAACAAGGAGAACATTGATCCAAATGCCCTCTATTGGCTCCAAGAGGCCAAGATAGAATCCAGCCACAATGAGGATGATGACAAGGACGAGGGCAAGGATAGCCAGAGTGTTGAACTTGCTGACTTGCGCGAACGAGCAAGGCTGTTCATATTGAAGCATCGGGTAAGGCGAGAAAGCGATATAGTGGTTCTTGAATACATGATTCTAATTGAACTTCTATTTTAATACGAGAGCAGATAAACACTTGTTCCACTTCAGGCACTATCACCAGAAAGCGTACCCAAGATGATGATGACGACACTGAAGAGATTTTACAGCCATCAGCAAAACGCGCCCATCTTGATACCACACAGGCGTCCCACCACCAACAACACCAGCCTTCTGAACGCTGTAACCGACTGTCAAGACGCTCCCCGCTTGCTAGTGCTCGCTCTAGTGATCATTCCTCACTATACCAAAAGCCGGTATCTGAGTGCTTAGAAATTGATACCTCTAGGCAGGGCACGCTTTGGCGTACTCAGCCGCTAACACGCACATCGCGCGTCTCGCTTTCTGATGTCCACCCTCTGGACGATTCTTCCCACGAGCAAAAACCCATGTACGAGAGCCTTGACGGTGCCTCTACCAAGCAGACCTCACTTCGCTATGCTCAAGCAGTGGCACCAACCCATGTATCACTTTCTGAAGCTCGTCTTGCGGTCCTTTCATCCCAAAAGCGAAAGCCCATGTCAGAACTCCGGGATGTTAGCACCAAGCGGACGCCGCCTCAACAACCGCCGAGTTCTTTAAAGCGCAAGCGTTCGGAACACGAGCCATTGGATCGCAGCCGCCGCCAACGCACACATAACTAGCGCCCTCACCGCTGCACGATACAAATGTACAATGTACGACCCACTTATTCTCTTTTGCTAATACCCAACCGTAACTTGCTGTACATTCCCACACCCTTGATTTTCCCTGATGCGCACAAACATATTCGTTGTTATATCCTACATGTAAAAAATAAACTTGATCTTGTAAACACGACGGATACACTTGCGTTCACAATATCTTGCCACTGTACGCGCATAGAATCACGTGAATACTAATGCGCAACAACTGTCACAGGCGTCTGTTTCTATGAGCTGGCGAGTAAGGTACTGTGTCCATGTTTAAGACTGTGTTTGGTTCGCTGGTACGCCGGTACCATAACGATCGTACTACCCCTTAGAATGGCAGGAACTTCAAAGCCATATGTCAAAATTAGTCTTTAATTTAAACTTAGATGAGCCTATACAGCTCTTCGACGTATCAAAGGTGCAGGCACGTCCACTAAGGCAGCATGCTTTTATAGTTGTCATATTACGTAAAGAATCAGAATATGTGGGTAGGAAGAGACTTGACCTTCCCGCGAAAAGTTATAAATATGTCCGTAGGTATAATGTTCATGATGGTTGACAACTCTCTTTATCGTTGGATGATGCAGACCGGGTTACATTGACATTTCGTCTCCCACCATTCGATGAGTTCAAGCCGCTGCTCCATCAAAAGCAGTATTGTGCATCTATATTAAACGTTAAATAAGTAGCTGTGCGCATAAAACGATATCATCGGTCGCTTGAAGCCTAAATTCGCTGAGAGATACCTAGAAATCAAAATATCGACGAAGCGATTATCGTAGCCATCAAATTGTAAGCTGCTCGCCAACATCCATCGACAAGGAATACACTTATCGACGGGCCGCCATAATATCGAGTAGGCTCTGATTTCCCGTTCGTACCCTCTAGCAATATTAAATTCCATCTCTAGGTAGTGCATACGTGTAATGTATTTCTCAGAACACAAGAACTATATCGGGTCTTACACAGCCGCTTCTTCTAATTTTATTTTATACTTCTTAAAGTACCTACGTAAAAGGACATTTCATTCTGGTACATATCTAGAAGCATAAACTATATAAAAAAAACCTGACTGAAGACATACTATATCGTCGATTTATTTTACATAATCATGAGGAGTATTTACATTTCTATGCAGTGCGAAGAAAAGACATAAGGAAAGGAATGGGTTACATATACATATAGTACATAGAAGAAACAATGATTAGATGGTAGGATAGTAGGAGCGGAAACGCCGATTGCGAAATTGGATATACTTGGAAAAAGTGCTTTTCCGGGTGCCCTCGAAGAACGATCCATGAGATGCCACCTCAGCATCGACAAGGGGCAAAAGGAGTGGTCCATAACTGGAGACACCATCGTACTGCCCCGTAGTGACGGTAGCAGCAACGACATCGGGAAAGTCAGCAAGAGTAAACAGACAAGCAAACTCATCGAAAAATTCGGCCATCGTTCGTCTGGGCTGAGCGGCGTCTGTAGCCATGAAAACCATGCGGAGGCGGGGGTGAACATCGGGCGATTGGATTTCAAGACAAGCATTCAAAGCTTGGGATATCTGGCCCTCCTTGGCAAGCTGCGTGATTTGTTCGATGGCCATGTCCTCAGCTGAGTGATGATGTCGCACCTGCGAGTTGTGTTGCTCAAGTGTCTGGCGGACCTTGTCCATTGTGGCCGCACGTGTCGCACGAAAGACGCCATCTCCTGTTCGCAGGTGAACGCTCACGAACGCGCCAGGACCACCAAGCTGGCCCACGACGGCAAGTGCTTGGTTAAGTACCACGGGATGACCAAAACCCATCTCGAAGGAAATCCAGTCGCGTAGACGGTCGAGCGCACCATCGCGGTCCAAAACAAGGCGTGGTGTGCCAAAGAGCGAATTGAACTCCAGAAACGTCTCCGGTCGGTTCCGCAGGTCGTCGAGGTCGAGTTTCACCTTGTACTTGCCCAGCGGTTCGCTCGAATTGGAATTTTCGTAGATACGATACGAGAATCGGTCTTTATCTTCTACGCGATATACATCGGAATCGTTGGTCAGGGCGAAATATGTCTGATAATAGTCCGTCGCCATAGTCCGTCGCTGGATAGTCCGGATGCCCGCTGAGTCGGTGAAGCCAAGATCAAAAACAGCAGATACAGGCGCAGGGATGTACTTTCGGTATTCGTTATGGCAAAGCTCGGTGCGTTCGGTAATGGGAACGTCGGGGCAAGCGTTGAGTTTTTGGGAGAGTCTCGGAGATGGCCACCAGTATACACCCTTGCCCAGATTCAATTGCGGCAACAAGAGGGTTCGGTCAAGTGCTTTAGCGAGTACTAGCGCATTGATAAGTGCCAGGCGCTGATTATGCAGGCCCGAGTGCGGATTGAAAGTGATAAATTTCTCTTCTTTTGCTGTGATGACATTCTGCTGTTGCTGCTGACTGCTGGTGGAGTCGTGCTGTGCAGGTTTCCATAATTGCCGCGGGGCTGAGCTCAGAGGTTGTTGTATGATGGGGTGTCGCGTCAAGACGAAGACGAGACATAAGGTGGCGAGACCAGCAGCCACAAGCAATTTGCTTGTCCGGATCATGATGTAATGATATATGAATAAAAAATGCAAAAATGTATGATGAGAGGAAGAAGAAGAAGGAAAAGATGAACAGGTGAGAAGACAAATCAAACAAGAGAAAAAAGTGCTCCGTTTTTAAGTTATAAGTAGGGCAGCTGGAGAGAAGGCAGAGAAGACAGGGAAGAGGCTCTTTTTTTAGGTATAAACCTGGTAAACACACAGCTCGAAAAGATCTATGAAAAGCTCAGCATTCCCTTTTCCAGCCGGCTGTTTTGGGTGCGCAAGGTTGCACCAGCCAGTGAGGCTTTGACCTGTCTGCAGCTGCAGTAACGTACCTGAATCAGGCGCTTTTGCCTTTTCTCCGTTATTCAACTTCCATTTGCTGCGGCGGTGGGGCCTGAGTATATTTTTACCTCATGATTCGTGATCCCCTTCTACCGTTTTGTGTTCTGGGGTGATACAGGCCTGGATCAATATGGGATAATGTGCAAAGGTGTGTGTGCGCGTGTGATAAGACATCGTATTTCATTCGTCCTTGTCTTCATGGTACCTCTACACGACGATACGAATCTTTCGTATTCATCGCGATTGCTGAATAAAGGCCTGTCGTTCAATTAGGGTGAGCCACACCTGCGCCCGTAATTACTTTATTTTTACTTTTCTTTCTTTTGGGCAATGCGTAATTCTATTGGGTGTCTCTTTTTTCTTTAACGTTCGCGAGATACACGATTGAAAACAGATGCCCAAATACGAGAAATAAACCATAGTCGGCCCAAACTGTTGGTGCGCACACCGGCTTTGGGTTAGTTTCGTTCATGCATGCACGGGGCAGCTCGGCACTTTCATAATGGTGCTTTCGGGAACACGTCAGGTGCAGGGGCCTTCCGCAAATGCTGCTTTCCATTTTAAACAAAACAGGCTGAAATGAAAAAAAAAAAAGGTGAGTCGTCGTGACATGGGAGAACTCATTTCCGGCACGCCACGTTTACTTTTAGATACCAATGACGCTTCCATCTATCAATGCGGGGCGTGCAATGAATTTGATGGCATGTGCAATGTGGCGGCTATAAACAGATTACGCTCTGCTTCTTCTGTGTTTGGAGAACGAAAAGAAAAGAAAACGTTCCGTTAATAACATATTTTCGGACGGAACAGCGGAGACGGGTGCAACAATGAATGCAGAACATTGGCGAAAAAAAGTCTATTCCAGTTCCAGTCTCAAAATAAAGAGTGAATTGCGGTTTCATATTAAACGTATGTGTGCTTGATTGATTTATTATTGATTGATTGATGACGAAAGAACCGCATGTATAATAGATAATTGAAACAATAAATGGGACATAAAATGTGGTGGTCTGGAAAGGTGAGTGTATTTCTATGAAACAAAAAAAGAACACAGTCGGACGAAACTTCTTTTGCAATGGAGTAATCTGATTGGGCGGCTTCTACAAACCACCAGTGAATGATTGAGAGCGCGCGGCTGCGGAGAAGGATGAGCCTTTTTTTTTTTTTTTTTTTTTTTGT
>VAFG01000221.1:331059-343488 GCA_013461545.1 Syncephalastrum contaminatum
AGTGCGTCCGTGCGGCAACCCCCGCCCTACAAGCGCTCTC
The DNA here is from genome assembly GCA_013461545.1 of Syncephalastrum contaminatum. Taxonomy (NCBI): domain Eukaryota; kingdom Fungi; phylum Mucoromycota; class Mucoromycetes; order Mucorales; family Syncephalastraceae; genus Syncephalastrum; species Syncephalastrum contaminatum. The sequence goes on from VAFG01000221.1 coordinate 331,100, forward strand.
ACTTTTTTCACTTCTTTCTCTTCCATCGCTTTCGTCCCCTTCACCCTCTAACCTCCCCTTCCCTTCATGAGCAGCCCACCAGACGACTATGCTCCTCCTGCCTCTCACTCCCATAAGAGGCAGGACTCGCACTCTTATTTTCGAACAAGCGACCCTTACCGCGCTGTACGGAAGAGCACAACCCCAGGTATTATTCCTTCTATCGCTTTGTACCCCTTCAACTCTAGACTTGGTGCTCATTCCACATTACAGATTCAGCAGGCTCATCACAGCAGACCGATCATCACTCGAGAACAGCCTCCGAAAGCAGTACGAGTCGACTAGCTCCCGCAGCAGGTAGTCGCTTCAACGGCTACGAATACTATGACGATGATCCGTACGCGCTACCACCCCGACACGAAACACAGCTTAACAAAAAGACACGCCGGAAACAACACCATCAATCGAAAGACGAGCGCGCTAATTCCTATTTGCCTTATTCACATCATCGTCGCGACCCTTATGCTGCCCAGGAGCCCATATATCTCGAGGAAGACAATATGCCCAGCTTCAACACCCCAAATAAGAACAGCATGGGTGGCGTTGGTTCGCTTTTGCAGGACAACATTGTCATGGACATGGTTGACCAGCAACCACCCGCGGTAGCCCAGAAGCAGGTCGATCCCACTTTGGATCCGCTTCCCGAAATCAAAAAGCGCAAACGGTCTCGCCGCCTATGTGGTCTGCGCAGGCGCACGCTCGTATTTATTGTGTTCATCTTTGTTGTCATTGTGGCGGTCATCTGGTACTTTGTATGGCCAAGGTATCCGCCGCTGTATTATCTTGAGGCCAAAGCGCCCGAATCCAACTGGCAGCCGACGTTTGTTACCTCGACGTGGTATGTCAACATGACAGCCGACAATTCGGACAACTGGGTGCCGACGCGCATTCAAAACTTAGAAGTTGAATTGTTCGATGCCAACACAAATCAGAAGTTCGGTTCTGGTAGTTCCGGGAGCATCACTTTGCCCGCGCGACAGTCCAACATCAATGTTCCTTTTACGTTCAATATCCACTACAGCGCCTCAGATCAGCAGGACGCTACTCTGCAGGATCTCACATTGTGCAGTGCAGTCAAGACAAATCCGACCCCAGAATCCCCAGAATCCTTGAATGTAATCTTTCAAGTGACATACCACATCGAGGGCATTGCTTGGACTAAACAATCAACTGTCCGGCCATCCGGATTCCAATGCCCGGACTCTTCTTAAAATATTCCAATATACCCTAGTATTACCCACAACACTTTCACTCCTTACCCCCACTCCGAGGACTCACATTATTTTTCCAATGTACATCATCTGTAGTTCTCTCATCTCATTTTGCATATACACTCGTTCTTATAATATGTCGGGGGCTTCAAAAGTCATTTTAAAATACATCATCTAGCTTGCTTCCACTTCAACACGTGTGCCTTGTTGTGTTCCCTTGTACAAAGTTACACAACGCGAATGAATTTTCCCGATCGAGACTTTTCTCCTCTCTGGCCTTGCGCGGTCCCGCACTTAAATGATCAGCCTCCTTGGCACGCTAAAAAGCATAAGGCGAGTCAGGCGTCATTGTCTCTCAGCACACGCGTACCGCGTATACGCTGCATCGATACTCTCTCTAAAAAGACATATAGGCCTGTTCGCTAGTTCAATAGATACGAATGATATGAATACTCTAAATAAGAAGCTTCTTTTGGTTGTTTTGTATATATGTACACAAGATCAGAATACAGTTCGGCAGAGAGGACAGCTGGCTGAGTTGCTCGACCTGAACCATTTGTACAAGCAACTGGCGTGGAATTTGTTCTTGCACGTCCGGCACTGCTTGGTAGGTATCGACCGGTCTTGCGCGCTGATAATCGAGTAACAGATCGTGCAGTCTTCCACACCGTCAAAGTGCAGCCGGACGTTGCGACGGAACACGGTCAACGCATCCACGATATTGCCGTTCTGTGCCCCAATCACGGCGGCAACGGAGAACATCCATCCGCGCCACTGCCGGTCGCTCACGCCCACCTTCTGCACGCCCTCCACGTCAATCTGCTGCAACGGGTACGTGCTGGGGAGCTTGATGGCGATTTGCATGTCCTGTTCGTCCACACGGTACCGGGCCGTGACCTCGCGCGCGGCACGTAATGCCTTGACCGTAAACTCGTCGTCTCCTTCTAAAAGCGACTGGACATCGGGTCGGCCGATGAGATCTAGTTCGTCGCTAATGAGCTGAGAGCTAAAGTATTTCTCGATAAAGCTAATGGTGAAATTTATATGAGTTCTCCTCGTTTCCGCCGCCTTTGTCGCAATATCAATTCACATACCTCTCGACGCCAATTGTCAACTGTCTATTCTTGCTATCAACCCACCATTGTCTGTAAAAAGGAAAAATATTAGCTCCATCGGCTCGTATACTTTACGCCATTTGCTGTGGAAATTTACCTCACGAGAGACGGGATATGCTTTAACGAGCGGTAGTACAAATGGGCGGCCAATGTTAGATAGCTCATTTCGGTATTTGTATCAAAGCCTATTTGCGTGTGTGTTTGGTGTTTGTCATTAGCATTTGTTTACATTATCATATGGGGCTCATACCTTCCAAATCATACACCTCAAAGTCCCATGGCGTCAGATTGAAAGGCTGAGCATACTGCCCCGCACCCACCCCCAGAATCTGTGACAAAAAGGGTACGAGGTGCGAAATAAGCTCGGCTTGCTTGAGCTGCGCCGTGTATTCTTGCTTTAAGCGGAATGTCTGTTACCAAGATTAGTATCCTTGCTAATTAGATATATCCGTCTTGTTGCTTGCTTACAATGTCGTTGAAGTGCTCAAAAATCAGCAACCAAGAAATCATGTATCCAGAAATATCATGTAAAGACTAAAAATAGTGAGCAATTATCGCAAAAAGAAATACCAACCCAATAACTTACCATTTCGTCCAACGACACGGTGTGCCACGCTGAAACGTCGGGTACCTCCGAGATGTTCTGGAGTATATTCTTTTCCAAGGACGCCTCGGTAGGCTCCTCTTCTAATAAATGATTGAGTACAAGTGTGTCGAGGAACTTCATATATTCTTTCTTACCGTTCGATGAAGTCAGTTCCAAACGCACGGAAAGGTCCTGTACCGTCTGCGCGACGTGGAACCTGAGCGCTCGGTAAGCGCATTTCTGCAGGACCTCGCTTGGTGACTTGACCAAAGCACACATCTGTTATCACAGGATTAGTTGGAATATCAGGGAGCATAACAGGCGGGGACTTACATCAGTGACAAGGTCGGTAGCTGCCTTGAGGGTCTCTTCAGGTATGAATTCTTGGAGTTGTGCCAAGAGCTCTTGATATTGAGATCGCGTTTGACTAACAGGTCCTTGTATATCTATGCATGTTGTTAGATACTCAGTTTACTTTAACTCATTCTGACTTACAGCGCTCCTTGGTTAACAAGCTAAGCACATCGTTGTAAAATTCGCGATGGTCCTGTATCACATCCTCCAGCTCGTCGTGGCCTTCGCCGGCCACTTGCAGTAGGACATGATAGAGCCGCAGGGCCTGGTAGACGACAGCAAGCTCTTCGACTCTGGTGGTATCGTAGTACTAACAGAAATGTAAGTCCAAAAGTCATGTAATTTCTACACACATACGGTCGCCCATTCACGGCTACGCTCCAGGAAGAATTCCCATTGACCGCCTGAAACTTCTTGCACGGATTCTGCAAGGTGAATAAACAGCTGAAGCAGCTGCACAATGACACGGATGCGCTGCTCCTCTGAAAGATCATGTTCGCTGCTCTCTTCAAACCACTTGCGTACTGTTAGGAGTAGGTGCATAAGACGTTGCGGCGGAATGGCAATCGCACCAAACTTGAGCGACGATGCATTCAGAAGGACCAGCAAATTCCACGCTAAACAGGCAAAATGAGCATCATCCTTTATTTGTTTGTCGCCGTCTAATATCTTACCTTTGTCTTGACCTTCATCAAACTCCAGGAGCGACGACACGCCTGATAATTTACTGGCATAGTCACTTTGGAGGTTACGGTACGCCCCGCTTTCACCAACCGCTCCCTTGATAGATTGAATTATGGCCACCTTCATAGGTAAACGTACTAAAGTGAGGTTGGTAAGAAAAGTACAGATAAAGTCGACATGTTCACAATTGCTCATTACCTGTCGTCGCTTCAGCCTTCAGCAACGTCAGCCATCGTAGTATCTCTTCGGGCGTCCAAGCAAGTGTCTGCAGCAGCTTGCTCAATAATAAGTGGAACGCGTCAGCTGCAGCCACTTCCTCGAGCGTGATTTCTGCCCCTGATGAATTGGGGACCGCGTAGCGAGCCAATTGCGTTGCAAAGGAAGTAAGAGCATCTGTGACTCCCGCGGATGTGTCACTCAGGGCATTCAAAAGCTGCAGGCTCCACTTTGGTCCATCCACTTTTTCAGCTGCACGGCGGACCCAGTCGTCAAGCAGACGCTGCACCTGATCCACGAAAACACGTACAATGGCGTTGCATTCCGTCATGCTGCTGTTCCACAAGCGATAGACACCTGGGACGGCCAGCCCATACTGACATAGCACGCTTGTCACCATGAGTTTCCGCAGAAGCTGGATTTGAGTCTCGTCTGATAACGTATTCTGGAGACCCTGCGTATGGGCGAGTTCGGCTGCAAAGAGCATCAGGCGACCAGCTGCACTGAGCCCGTAGACGTCGTAGGTCACAGGTGCAAGTTCGTCACTCTCGATAAAAGGTCCTTGTACAAGGCTTGTCATAGGATCATAGATTGTTAAAGACAGTACGTCCAAAGAAGGTTGGGAGAGAGAAGACGAGATGCTCTGCCATTCTTCTTCCGACCCGAGAAGTTCGGACACAAGGGCTTGACGTTGACGGGCGTCCTGCTCGCCGCAGAAGCTTTCGAGAAGGGTGATTACCCGATGAACCGAGGTAGAGGGGCTGTAGAATTAAAACGTTAGACAATAGCTTTAGCGTTCTTTTTTCGATCTATTACCTAACAGGGCTTCTCACGTCCGTGATAGTCGACTTGACGTGTCGCAAAAGAGGACGCAGCATCTTTTCGGATTGAGCTTCAGTCTTCTTTTGGGTAATGGAGTTCCAGAGCGTTGTCACAGCATCTGTAGCCTCAGAAAACATGGACGCCTTGTCAAAGATAACGCCCACAAGATCTTTTTCTGCAAGGTAGTCAATTACGGGACCAGAGGTCTCGTCATTAATCAGTTTTTGCAAAGTAGCCAGAGCCGAAGAAGGGTCTGTGCTGTTCAGTTTTTCACCCAAACCGGCAAAAATACGTCCGACAATGTCGTTCGATAGGATCCCCTTGGCTAAAATAACCTATGAATATGACAGCCGTATATAGGCGAACGTTTGACTTACTAAAATACACCTGTAGACCTGCATATACCAGGTCATCGCTCGCTGCTGTAGGCTGCAGAGCATACTGCTCGAACAATAGGTCGAGATCCTCATGGCAGAACACGGTGCTATTGAGTTGATGAATCTATCAAGTGCACGTTGGCTGTTAGTTATCGCTGTTGCACCAAGGCACGAGGAGACGTCGTACCTGATCAAGACAGAGCAATAAGATCTGCTTTTCACGTGGTCCTTTCTCTTGTTGTCCTTTCAGCTTGTCAAGAAGCATATCCCAGAGCTCCTGGGCCACGCTTCCATTGGGTATCCGTGCGATGAGACCAAGATAAAAGGAGACTAGGTTTTTCAAGGACTCTTCTGGCATCTCCCACATCAATGGCAACAAAGATTTGGCTCTATCATTGATTTCCTTTTCCCGAAAGGCATCAGTGGACTGTTCCTCATCACAAACTATTCTCGAGATGGATTCGTTCTTTGTTACCTTGTTGTCACTTTGCAGAATACGGTCAGCGAAGAAGACCAGCAGGTCGACCGCCATTCCCAGTAAAGCAGTGGCTTTCTCTGATAGTTGTGTCAGTGCTTTCCTGTGCCCTCTTACCCGCGACAGACGTACCTTTGTAGACAAGAGTAGAGCCTAAAGCTGCTAGCAGCATCCGATGCGCCCATTCCACTACGTCTTCGTGTCCAGCCTTCTCAGAAGCCAAAGCGATCACAAGCTGGACGGCATTCCGAGAGAACACAGCCATGTCCACCACCTTGCGGTCCACGGAACAGTCGATGGTCGTCTGGACGAGCAAATGATCAAGCTTGGCCCACAAAGGTGTGGCTGTGTCTAAGGATGCCATTAGTTTACCGTCTTTCTAAAGGTGCCACGTTAGAACCTACCCTTCATTTGGGGAAGGCTGCCCAGTTTCGAAAGATGACTCGCCAGCAGTTGGGCTTGATCCGTCATCAGCTTTTCATTTTGGCGAGTAAGGTAAGCTTTCATAAGGTCACCCAGAATATCGACCACAAGATAATGGGCTATTTGACCGGATTCCTCCGTATCCAAGTTACTGCAAAATCTAATATTAGTGCCTGAGAGCAGTAAGTTGATCATTGTATACCTCTGAGTAACTGCACAGTAGACGGCGCATTCGGCGTAGGCATTGGTGAATACATGGGCATTGGTGCGATCGATCTTGTCGGTGGAAAGGCCCTTCCAGAAGCTGGGGAACGCCTCCTGATAGAACTTGATACTATGCGAGATCTTTTTCTTTACGTAAGCCCATTGGCTCGTTCGTATAAATATAACTTACCTCATGAGGCAGGTTGGCAAACAAGACTAAAAGTCCGGGGTAACCAACGCTGACAGCACCATTCAGTCCATTTTTGAGGAGGGCACAGAGCTTAGGGAGCGCGGGCTTCTTTCTGCCAATAATTAGCCAAGACTCGGGATATTCTGTATCAACACTATGAGCTTGATCCATGGAGGAATAAATAAAAGTAAAGAAACATACGCTTCGTCATGAGAAGGATGGCATCCCACAAATCAGAGAAAGTGGCGGATTCTTTCTCACTAAAGAAAGCAGCGAAGAGAGGAGGACACACAGTGTCCAGATAGCGAGACAACAGATCTGTCCAGCGAACCAGGAGAGTCTTCGCAAAGTGATAAAGCGATTTACGGATCAGAGGCTGGTCATGTGAGACGAATTTCCAAAGACGTGGGCTTTGCATCAAAGCATCATAGTCGTCTTGACACTTTTCTCGTTCCTCTAAAGCAAGCATATCTATCATCAACGTGTAAGAAGAAGTACGCATGCCTTGAAGTGCAAGCAACTTACCCAAGAGATAGGACAAGCAGTAGAAACATGCAGATATCACACGTGCGAATTTGGCTTGCATTTCTTCCTTGGTCACGTAACGCGGATCACCTACAGCTACAGTGTCAGTGCGCTCATCCTACCCGAACCCTTTCACTCCACTTACTTAAAGTATCAGGCTCCTTGGATAGCAGCATTTCTGAAAGATAATCGAGGATCTCCTTTTGACAGAATTGCAAGACACCAAGACGTTTATCCTCTGAGAAAGCATTGCGGAAACTCTGCGCTGCCATTCGAGCGACGTCTTTGCTTTGATCAAACTGAGAGATCATCCAAGCGCCGATGAGTTCCTTCAAATGAGGAGCGAGCTTCTTTTTGGCATGGCGTGCAATAAGATCATGAACACTGTTAGCGGCCAATCGAACGCGGCGGTCGACCTCGATGGTCAATTTCACATAGGATCTCGCCTATATCAGTTGAATGCGTGAGTCCATGATCAATATTCTCTTTAAAAGGACCTACCCATATGGGAATAACGGACGCGATCGCAGCTGTGTTATCTTTCAGATAGGACTCTAGGTCTTCAAGTGCCTTGAGCTTGGTGACAGCGTCGCGTTTTGCCATTTTCCTGAAAATGACGACAAGATCGGGGTCGAGATGCGCGTCGTCTGCCATGGACGAGGCGGCCGACGCAGAAGAAGGTATGCCCATCATTGACGGCGCAGCAAACTGAGCAAACCCGCCCAGTTGTCCAAAGTCGAGGGCTTGGCCACCGCTCGAGGAAACTTCGGCAGCACGACTGCAGGCGGTCAAGTACGTAGAATGCAAGAAAAAGGTCAGGATCTCGGAAGAGTGGATAAGAAAAGGGAATTACCTGCTACTCGCAGCCTTCATGTTGCCCTTGACTCTTGCTTGCTTGGGTGGTTTTCCCATGGCGATTGGCAATAAAGAGAGAGAAGTCTGAGCTGTGCTTTTTCTGCGCGCGTTCTCCGACTTTATGGGTTTGCTGCGACAGGCAAGAATCTTTTGAGCTAACGTCATTGACTATACACATACACATATTTGTCCAACCTTTTCCCTTTAGATGTCTCGCAGCAATAGAGCAGAGAAGCATAGAGTAGTTTCTATCCTGTAAAAAATTCTAATAATGACAGACACCTATAAAGCCGCTTAAAGAGCTCATCTCGCAACTTGCGAAAGCGACACCACGTATCCACAATATCCATAGCTTACAAAGATCAATTCGTTTGCTCTACCGCCAATGAAATGATACGCGTTACTAATCTTGAAGGACTCTTTCCTGGCATGATATTTCTAAAGCAGACTACAAGTCAAACTGTGAAAGACAGTCCTTACTTTGATGATGAGAGATAGCATTCGGGCCAATACTGGCATCGACATGTTCCTTGACAAGCCAACCACAAGCGCCAACACTGGCATGTCGTGAACACGACAAGTAAAAAGAGATACAGTGGCCGCAGGGATCAGTTATACTTTAATAGGTTATAGTTGTCCGCAAGTTTTAGAGTTTTGTTCACCGAAATCAGTAATAGCAGAAAATCTTCTCGGACAAGTTATATTGGGCCATAGGTTATAGGGTCTGGGGTGGCCTTGGATATAGCTCATTCCGCGCTGGCAATATTTACTATTCTAGCAGTAAGCATAGATGTAGTAAATAGCAAGCCGTAAATAGCAAGCCGTAATTGTGCAAGGTGGACTGAGAATAATGTGCGTACGCACATATATATGTACAGACGCGTTTCTACATAGCAATAGCCCGTACATACACCGATTTCTTTTCACTGCCGTATCATACCAAGAAACCCGTGCGCTTTTCTTATGTACATCATCTTTTTGATCCCGAGCCCTTGCAATAAAATAGTACCGTTTGTGCATGTATGATGCGATAAGAGATGAATTCAACAGATTGATCCGTTGTAGAAATATCAGCGACGTTTTACGCAACGTTAACAAAATAGGAAAAAGTTGATGCTAGGCTCATTTATATTAAATTGAAGGATGCATTATCGAGACTGTACTATCACATATACAAATAAGGTACATGCAGATTGACATAATCTGCAGAGACACATACAATACGGAACACAGATTGTATGGCAGACATAAAATCAAGTTCCCGGGAATCTCCTTCGAGTGAGCATGATGTGTGTGCATGGAAAGGCAACCCAGCATGTGTCACAAATCAAGATCTTTCCATTCAGTAACACCAAAATTTACAAGGTCATGTCCAGTGTGCCATTGCAGAAAAATAGAGTGTGAAACGCAACACGAGGGTCCATACGGGATTGAAAGACACAATAGAGCAAAAATAAAATGACTTTATGACGGAAAAGAGAAAGATGGAGGTGGGGGAGGGGTATGCAAATAGGTAACATTACTTTTTAAAAATATCTACTAAAGTATGTATGTAGCGTAAGGGAGGAGAACGAAGAAATGCAAAGAATGATCATCAGAAAACCGCGTTGGGTCGAGGAAGTGGGAGTTTGGGGGGTGGTGCGGGTGGTTCGAATAAGGATGAGCAGCTCATGAGGTCGTGGCCCGCCACGTTGCAGATGTCACAAAAAGGCTCAGTTGTGTCGCTGTCGTCGTCGTTATCTCTTGCGATGGTTGCCAGTGGTGCGCTGGCTGTGCTCATGCCAGCCAATTTCCGGGTAGGACGGCGACCGCGGCGGCGAGTTAGGAGTCGTTTGACGGCGCGTCGTTCGGTTTCGAGCGCCTCGAGCAAATCGGCCTCCTTGAAAATTTTGGATTCGATCAAGCTCTCCAACTCGCTAATGTCGCAGTTGAGGGTGTTGATTTGACGTCGGTGCTCTTTGTCTTGCTGCGCTGCCTGGTCCCGCCATCGCTGCGCCTCCTGTTGGCTTTCTGCAAGCTGGCGCCGCAGGACCATGAGATCAGGGGTAGGAGGCACCGAATTAAAAGTTGGCATGACGGGGTGGGGTGGCAGCTCTTTGAGCCGGTGCCGTAAGGACTGATTTTCTGCTTCCAGCAACCGGATACGCTCTTGGGCGGAAGTGTCTGATTCAGTCTGTGGGGTACGTTGGTGGGCCGTCTGCTGTTGAGAGCGGATCGTGGCTTCAAGGGAAGAAATCGTGTCTTTAAGTGCGCGCGTGCTCGTCTCATGCTCTTGTCGTTCCTGCGCGAGAGCTTCTTGTGCAGCGTTTAGCTGGTTCTCCATGTGCTGAAGATTTTTTTGCCAAGCCAATTTGAAAGTCTCCATTTGCTTTTCCATGTCAGCTTGTCGCGTGTCTTCCTGGTCGGCTTTTTCTTTGAGTGTATTGATTGTAGCCTGTAATTCTTCCTCGCGAGCGCTGGATGTTTCCTGCAAAGCAAGACGTTCTGCACGTTCCGTATCTCGTGCTGCTAAGAGAGCATCGCGTTCTGCCTCGAGTGCGGTGATGCGTGCATGAGTGCCGGCTAATTTTGCTGTCTGCTTCTTCATCTCTGTTTCGTGACGTTGCATCTCCTTCTCGTATAGCTCAATGGACTCCATACCCGCGCGCTTCAGGTCGTCGACGGTCTGTTCGAGGGAATTGATTTTCTGGCGGTAATTATCAATGACCTCCATTTTACTGGACAGATAGTCGGTCGTTTCAGCGAGCTGGCGGTTCACGAGGTCGATTTCCCTGCGATGGGAAGATTCGCGTTCGGCATATTGGCGGGATGCGTTAGTGCACCCAAGGCAGTGGTCGTCTGTCGAGGATGCAGATGGCGACGGTTTATCGTAAGGGTGGGTCATGCCAAGAACGAGGGTGGGCGTCATTTCGGGTGACGGGATGCCTGTTTCTCGTACGACAGGTGCCACCAAGGCCGTGGGTGGTTGTGGTTGCGGGCGTGCGCTGGAGGGCGTCGACGCCTTTCTCCTGTCGGGCACGGACGCTACGGATCCTTTTCGTGCGTAACGTGAGGTGACAATGGACGGGCGTGGAGACCGATCCTTTTGTTGCGGAGGCTGCTTTTTGGTATCCAGGAACGTGATCTTGGAGGACAGGACAAATATGCCCGTTTTTGCAGGACAATCAAAATAGCGCACACTAACAAGGTAAGTATGGGTTAGAATAAATCAGATGATAAAAAGGATCCGGGAAAAGGGAGCCTAAATTGCTATTTCAATTTTACCCATTCACAGAGCCATCATTTTTGCCAGCGCCTGGTGTTTGGAGCTCGATGCCAGCCCAGATACCGTCTTTGAATTGGGTGCTGCCGTAGTAACGGAGTGTGCCTGATAGGCCAAGCGATTCGACAGCGACCTGTTGACCGATTTTAGAGTTTTTGAGTTTGCCGTGAACCGGTGAGATAGGCGTGATGGACGTGCGGGGCGTGGTAATGGTCGTCTGAGTTGAACAGGACGAGGCAAGCGAGAAACGTGGTGCAGATAAAGGTGACTCCATGTCGTCACCAGAATCGGGTGAATCAATGCGTTTGGTGCGCAATGGACCAAAGCGCGTAGACGATTTGGAATGAGACAGGGCGTTTGGGTGCTGGTAAGTGTTTCGCAAAGCGTCGACGGAAGTTTGACGAGCGAGACGTGAACGAGCAGCGATAGAACTGCCCTCACGTAGCTTTGACATGAAAAGTGAATGGAATTGGAAAGATAGGAGAGTGGGAAAGCATGGAAGAGGAAAAACTCCTAGAAGATGGGATCATCACCCTAGAAATAGGCTTGCTGTCATAGTAACCACTCGCAGAGTCGCAGTGTGCACTGAATAATGGCCCGTCTGTGTCACATTGGAAGGCATTTTGGGTGCATGTCCCAAATCAAATCTCCCAGGAGCGCGACAGCCATCACGAAATCTGAGCAAATTTGGAAACCTGCATGCGCTTTCGGTAGTCTTCCTCATTTGGTCCTGCATCTCCTTCCTAGCACCCCTCCCCCCAATCAGTTGTTACTATTATAATACTTATTTTAGGTCTGAGATGCAAGAAATAGAACGATCGGTTCCCGTATCTTGTGCAAGTTATCATCCAATATGATGAAATACGTAGATACAGTCCTGATCGTAAAGAGATAGATATTCAATAACAGTAGGTTAGGGTTCATTCTGCTGGACTCGTGACAGGAAGCTGCTTTTCGAATGGTAGGACCGGAGATAGACCACTTTGTGCGACAAGTACGATCGACGTGGTAAAGAAGGGTGCAACGTGTGTAGTGCTTGTAGTAAAAAAAA
>VAFG01000221.1:343715-409053 GCA_013461545.1 Syncephalastrum contaminatum
AAAGCATTTCCGGGTGGAGTGGGTCGCTCTTGCTCTCTTGGTGGGGATGCATGCAAAGTGGGTAGCGTGTTTCTCCTCAGATATTTTTCCCATCCAAAAAGTCACGTACACACACAACACACAACACACACACACACACACGCACACACACACACGTATTTACATATCGAGGTGTGTGAACATGACGACATGAAAATGCAGTCCCGCTACAGAACCAATGAAAATCAATTACGAGTTTGGTACAGCGAAACAAGGCAAAGGGCTGAGAGAGAAAAAGGGTTTTTATTTTGGGCCCCGGCTCCGGTTTTTCTTTCTTTCCTTTCAGAAAACATATGCTCATATAGTCAACCTACACAACACAAGTTCAAACTTCATCTCCCAACCACTTCTTCTCTTCGCAAATCACATTTCACCTTTCATCCTCTTTATTTCGCCCTCTCTTTCTTTCCTCCCCTTTTCTGTTCTACTCTCTATTTCTTTTTTTTTCCTTTTCTCTTATACATATTTTGTTTTTGAAACACAACCAGCCACTACGCTATACACAACACACCACCACACACCCTCTTCTGTTTCTCTCGCATAGCACTCATTATCAACCATGACCTTCCCTGCTGCTGTACCATCACGATCTGCCCAGCTGGCTTCCAGACAGCCGAACCACCCAAAGCAGCTGTCCACCAAGAAGTCGGCTTCTCAACAAAAGTCTCATCCGCAGCCGTCCTTGGCTGGTTCTGCCAAGCAATCCCAGCCCCGGAAGAAACAGACCAAACCCTCCAAGGCCTCGTCTCCCGAGACCGAACAAAAGGACAAGGACATTGTCAAGAAGCTTCAGCAGGCTGCAGCCCATGCCAACAAGCAACAGCAACAGCAACAGCACCAGCAGCACCAGAAGTCTGCGCAGCTCCACTCCAAGCACCAGCCCCAGCGACGCCCTCCGTCGGTGATGCCTGCCAAGGCTCGTCGTGCTGAGCGACGAAGAGACATTACGTCCATGACTGACGCTCTGCAGTCCTCTCAGGCTGATCTTGAGCTGAGCACGAGCCCTTCCAACTCGAGCGAGTCCTCCGATGATTCGGACGCTACCAAGAAGACTTCCTCTCGACGCAAGCGTAACCCCAACAACAGCGGCAACAAGCCGCAGCAGTCTCAGCGCCTGTTGTCTTCCTCCTCCTCCAACTCCAACACCGCTCCTACTCCCCCCATGGCCAAGCCCAGTCCCACTGCCTTCCCTCCACTTAACAAGAAGAGGTATTGTTTCCTATCTTTTTTTTTTTTGCCAAAGAATGATTTGCTCATCCCTTTCTTTCTAAAGACCGGACGCTGTGCGTAAACCAGTCTATGCTGGCCCCACCTTTAACAATGCACCGGCCCCCAGTGCCCTTCCTCTGCCGGCATTTTCGGAGCAAGAGGAGGTCTTTGCTATGGACGAGCAGCTCTCTTTCCAACAGCAGTCGCAGGAGATTATGAACCTCCTCGCCCCTCGCCGTCCTCAGCAGCAGCAGCACCAGCTGCAGCAGCAGCACCAGCAGTACCCTCAACCGCACTTTTCGCATCCTCATCATCAGCAGCAGCAGCACTTTGAACTGCCTCAACGCATGGCGACTGGTTACGCTGCTCCTTATCACAACCATCACGATCATGCCCTTTCCGAGATCCAGCGCGGACTTCGGTCTGTCCTCAAGATTGAGGCCTAACCCACCTCTCTCTTCTTCACCTTCCCAGTGCGGTATTTGTTTTTGTCGTTTCTTTTTTCCTACTTTTCTTCCCATTGCTTTTTCACGCTTTGCACACGATACCTCAACCATCTCCTCTTCTTTTCTTTTCTTGTAAAAATTTATCCGGGTTTTCGATTGCGGTTTCATGTTGTGAAGCTTTCTTTTCTTTTTTTTTTCTCTCTTTTGCACAAACACCCTTTGTATCATACTTCCCCCCCTCCCCTCTAGCCCTCTTCCCCCCTTTTTATTTTCTCTTTTGTTTTTCTTTCTTCCTTGGTCGTGGAACCGCTCCCATCCTTTATATGTTTTGGATGTCCACGAACCAAGCGATATTCTTCAAGTCATTTGCGATCAGAAGGACGGACGAACGAACGAATCAACGAACGAACGCACGCAGAAAGGACCCATTGTCTTTGTTGCAAGCAAATCAGTACTCAAACCAACACGAAGCGAACAATCAATTATATTTTCCTGCTCACAAACACTCGCTACCAAACACACACACTCGCTCTCTCTCTCTCATCCTCACTCCCACTCACACACTCTCACACTTTCTCTTTCTCACACTACGACCCATTTTTTCTCCACCGATCCCCTTCCCTTCCCCTTCCTAACGCTGCAATCTGGAGATTTTTGCTCTCCAGATCTGTACGTACACACACACACACACACACACATTTGTCCCCTCTTCCCCTCTTCCCATCGACACCCTTATAAAAATGATAAAAAGTAATAAAAAAATCCCTTCCCCTTCCCCTTTAGATCTGCTTTTGATACCAATGACGGCCGAAGGGGTGAAAATGTGCAGCCGTACCAGCTTTCAGGATTTTGCTATCAACGGTACTACGAGACAACAATGTATTCCTGTCATACGGATGCCTGTATGTCTCGTTTTCCCTGAGATCGAAACTTGTGTGATTAAACCTCCTGGGTTGACGGCCGATCATGGTCTCGTTATGGACGTTTCAGCCGACAGCATCCTTCTCGATGACACATGCAGGGCCAGACCTCTCCAGTCTGTTTTGACATACCTCCTTTTGTACAAGTCTTTAAATTTTTTTTTCTGTCTACACTTTTTTGGTGCATTTGTGTACCATTGTGGCGCACTTCATGGGTCCAAACATGCAAGCCTTCTATATACGTAATGTATGCAGTGGCTTCCAAGAGTTTCGCTTTCACTGAGTTTCCGGTGTTCCACTCTAGGATGCATCTTCGCATTGTACAATGGAACAACATAACTGACATATGAAACCTTGCTCTTTCCACGAAAAGTATCATTATAACAGCATTAATGCTCCAGGATAGATTCATTCTTCTCTGTCTTAAAGTGTTGCTCGAAAACAAAAGGTCTCTAGACGAGACGAAATAGTGAGTGCATAACAAGTAACAGTTTATCTACATCATACTTGATGCCTTGTATATCTTAGTTTCTTTATTGCTGCTTCTCAGTCTATATTATTCACTTTTTTATAGGTCAATATATATCGTGGCCGAAAAGATGCGCCTCACAAGTTCAAATAAATAAACAAAAGGCGATGCATGTTACAGATTAGTCCTTGCGAGGCAGAAAGGATGTCTACCGTTAATATAATATGTTGCGTCGTATCAAAAGACCTGGTCCGGCAAACCTCAGTTCTTTTGACCTCTCGTCTGCCTACTTGTACAAAATATCAGTGCTCAGCTAATCTCGTTCTGCCGCTCTGTGTATGAGGTACTTTCGTCCCTTCTCTTTTTGGAACGATTAGACAGTCAGACAGAGGTAGTTGTCTTATGATTCACTAGGCAAACGAGCATGTATTGTTTAGATAAACCCAGTAAGCATATACGATACCACACTGGATATTCATCTTGTTGAGAGCAATATATCTGAGAACAGCGACTATTATAGTGTGTATTTTATACTGTTCGTTCTTCTTTTTATTGCTGCTTTTCTTTGAACCGTAATCTCAAGATTATAGAAGCATGATGAATGTGGTCGGACCGAGTAGTTTTGATTTTTATAATTTTGAATCCCCGAGACTTTTTGGGTGCATCCTTGCGTACTCAGTAAGCTTCCTCTTTCCCTACAATGGCTTCTCAGGCAGCTCAGATCTCCAAGAAGAGAAAGGTAGAGACATACGATCATGACGGATGACTCCATGATGGATGGATGGAACCAAAAGGGCGTGGATGGATTGATATGGATACGTTAAAAGAAAAAAGAGAGCAACATTGTGTGGGCATCGGGCATGGACAACATTACTAACCTCGTCATTTCAACTTTCTTTTATTTACCCTCCCTCCTTTGTTTGGTCGCTTCTCTTTTGCCTGGTTATTAGTTCGTAAGTACAGACACAACGAATCTGGTTTAGGTTGACTCGAGAGAATTGGGTGATTAACGATTGGATTGATTAGGTCGCTGACGGTGTCTTCTACGCCGAACTCAACGAGTTCCTGACCCGCGAGCTCGCCGAGGATGGCTACGCCGGTGTCGAAGTCCGCGTCACCCCCGCCCGCACCGAGTACGTTCACTATGATACAATACAGGAAGAAAAGAACAACAATTGACTCTTTGATTATAGAATCATCATCCGTGCGACCCACACCCAGAACGTGTTGGGTGAGAAGGGCCGCCGCATTCGCGAGCTGACGACCCTTGTCCAGAAGCGTTTCCGCTTCCCCGAGAACACCGTTGAGCTGTATGCCGAGCGTGTCCAGAACCGTGGTCTGTGTGCTATTGCCCAGGCCGAGTCCGTCAAGTTCAAGCTCTTGAACGGTCTGGCTGTCCGCCGTGCCTGCTACGGTGTCGTCCGCTTCGTCATGGAGTCCGGCGCCAAGGGCTGCGAGGTTGTTGTGTCTGGTAAGCTCCGTGCTGCCCGTGCCAAGGCCATGAAGTTCGGCGACGGCTTCATGATCCACTCCGGTAACCCTGCCCGTGACTTCATCGTCACCGCCACCCGCCACGTTCTCCTGCGCCAGGGTGTCCTCGGTATCAAGGTCAAGATCATGCTTGACAACGACCCCACCGGTCGCCAGGGCCCCAAGGCTCCTCTGCCCGATGTCATCACCATCCTTGAGCCCAAGGATGAGGCCCCCGTCACCGAGCCCATCTCCCAGGACTTCCGCCCGGCTGCTGCCGCCCCCGAGCCTGTTGAGGCTTAAGATCCACAAAAGCAAAATAAACTTTTTTGTTTCTTATTGCTCCATTCCATTGTCTGTCATTAATTCGCGTAGCTTTTCTTGCGCTCGCACTGTGCGACGTTGCTCTGACCGCTCTACTACTTTCCTTTCCATCGCTATCGCCTTTTCATGTGCTATCGCCAGTACCTCTTTCGGCAGCTCAGCCAGACGCGCCACATTCAATCCATAGCTGTGCGTCGCGACACCTCGCACCAGTTTGTAAAGGAACACCACTTGAGCGGATCCACCCCCTTGATCTTCCTCAAAGAAGCTCATGTGGCTATTCACGGTGGATTCCGGATACTGTTCTGCCAGCTCTGCGAGGAATGGGTAATGCGTCACAAAGAGTGTGATCGACTTGATCTACGATACGCTTCACATGAGACAACCTTCACAGGACGCGCGCATGCGTGACATACCTGGCTGATGAAATGTTTCAAAACGGCATAAGCTATGGCCATACCGTCATGCGTACTCGTGCCTCGTCCCAGCTCGTCCAGAATGACCAGGGACCGAGGGGTGGCTTGCTTCATGATATCTGATGCTTCGTGAAGCTCCACCATAAAAGTACTTTCGCCTGCAAGCATATTGTCCATCGCACCCATCCTAACCTGTCGCTCAGCCGTATGTACATACACAGGGTGGCCTGCAGTTGGCCTGTGTGCTTACCGCGTGTAGACTGCGTCCAATATACCCAGTTCCGCTGATTCTGCAGGCACATAGGATCCGATCTGGCCCATGATGGCAATCAGTGCCACTTGCCGGATATATGAGCTTTTGCCACCCATATTGGGACCGGTGAGGATCATCGTCCGGTGTCCATCCGCCTAGAGTAGGAATGGTTGTCAGCTTCAGATATACCAGACCTACGTTCATACTTGCATCGAAATCCGTATCATTCGCTACATAGGAACCTCCTACAAACTGCTCCACCATAGGATGGCGGCCTCCCACGATCTTGAGCTGGGTGTGATCAGTAAATGTCGGTTTGACATAGTTCGCCTGTTGCGCCACGGCAGCCAAAGAAAGGAGGCAGTCTATCTGCGCCAGACCCAACACCGCGTCACGGAAGGTCTCGTACTTTTCAGATATCTCCCTATGGCATGGTGTGAGATCGCAAGAGAATATGATCTGCAAAGCTTTACCGGAGGAATTCGTGATAAGCTTCTTCAGCAGCAAGAACGAGCCGCTCGCGGTGCTGCTCGCGTTCTTTAAGCTTCTGTATAATGAAGGGCGAATGGAATCGAGAAACAGCTTTGGTGCCGCTGATCTTGATCCAGTTACTAGGCACCTTGGGTACCAGATTATTCTTGATCTCCAGTAGATACTAGAACGTACGCGCGTGTGGGTTATACCCAGTGTACTTTAGTCTTCCACGCCCTTACCTCATCCTTGGCCACATTGACGTAGTCCAGAGGAAGCTTGGTCGTCTTCTTCATATCGCGCAAATGCTCCTCGAGTTCTTCTTCCACGTGAGCAATATTCTAAGAAAATGAAGTCAGTAGGTTTCAAGGTCTTTGCAAGATATAGATCGCTTCTTACTCTTTTCTGACGTGGTATCTCGGGCCACTTTTCTTCAGATTGGAAGAGATGTATTTTGCAGTCCGGCTTATGGACTACCTTGGTATCGATGGCATCGCGGAAAGAGACAACGTCATCATGAATGGTCGGGAGTGGGTCAAAGAGCGCGTTGAGGAGATCGGATTCAAAACGGAGCGCCTTTTGATCATGGGTATTAGGAAAAGCCGTGGAAATAGAGAGAAGGGCATCGAGGACTTGGACTACTTCAGAAGGTGAGGACTACCCGTGCACACAAATAAAGAGATTAATAACATCGCAAAGAAAACACCATTTCTTGTTTTGCATTACCCGACCATAATGTATTCGACTCAGGCCTTTCTCCAAATCTGGAAGATGTTTGAGAAGTGACACCACCTGATTTTTCTTTGGGTTCTCCGTCCTTAAAAGCTCGTCGATGGCATCAATACGCTCATTTAAACGCCTATTCAGAATGGAAGAAATGAGTTCATTTTTGCATCGCATTCTCTCTTTCCCTCATACCGGACATCCACAAGTGGGCGGCCGACCCATTTTCGTAACAGCCGCTTGCCAAAACGCGTCATAGTGCGATTGATAATCCAGAAAAGAGAGCCTTGCTCGGTGAAGTTGGTCGAGTTGCGGTATATTTCCAGGTTAGCCAGGGTATTGCCGTTCAACAGCATGTGTGTACGCGCGGAAAAATGAGTAAAGTATTTTGTGAGGTGAAGCACATGCTCCAAGCCGAACTGGGACAGATAGTCGATAGTACATGCCAACGCCTTACTAGCCATAGAAACCATTCAGTAATTTGGATATATCTTTCTGGGGACGTCTTACATGACCGTATCCGGCAGGTTGAGAATAGAAGCATACAGCGCGTCTAAAGTTCATTTAGTTAGCATGCAGGTCGGGGGACGGTGGCAGTGTGTACGCGTACCATTTTCTGTTGATCCCGGTTTCGCATAGAAATCAGAGACGCGAGCAAAGGATGCATTATAGTAGGTCGAGAACTCGTCGTTTTCTGGTAACCGCTCGATGCGCACCTTTTCGTTTTTAGCACCCGATCTAGACCACAAAAGTTTAAAGGTATATTCGATAACTGGCGCAATGCTTACCTCGGTCGTGATAGTTGTTTGATTACTTTCTCGGTCGCTTTGCTAAGAGAATGGGGCAGGAGAAACTCGCAAGGCTCGATATGCAAGATGCGTGTCTCAAGTTCAGAGCGCATATATCCGTCTTCAAAAGAGTCGTAAGCTATATCGCCAGTCGCAGTTTGCACAGCCTATGTTGTGTTATCACGAGGACAAATGGGGCGGAAGTTTCTTTATAAGACTTACCACGACACCCAGCTGAACACGCTCGTCAGGGCCACCACCGCCTTTCTTTTCTTCGACGATACACATGAGGTAGTTACTTCGGGAGGCATTATCCTCCGTGGCGACCATCTCGTCGATAAAGGTGCCTTTGGTATAGAGTTGATCGAGCTGTCGCTGGAAAGGACCACTGCGGTTTTCGCCTGCAGCCTTGAGAGCAGCTGTCTCTGACTGACGGACGACGCCGACCTTGTAGCCTGCAAGGACAAGCCTAGGATGCTATGTGTCAGCACAGATAGGAGTGATGGGATGGAATGGGACGGGATAGTTACCGTCTGACGTGAACATCAATGCGGTGAAAGGGTACGGAGGCAACATAAAAGTTTCGGCTGATGAAATGGGCGATATGCAGGATACGCGACGCGACCTTGGCATCGTCACCGAAAAACTGATATTTATAACCTGTCTCGATACATAAAAGCACACCAGGATACCGTTCCTTGAGCTCCAGCACTTGCAGCTCGAGAGGTGACCATTTCACATTGCCCGGCCCAATGTCTTTGCTCGTCGGCATTGAAGCAGGCAACTCGCTTCCTCCTGCTCCTTCTTCTTCTTGTAGGATCCGTCTTCGTTTCTCGTCGCGTTTTTCTTGCAATTGTCCAAATCGCTCTACGAATCTCGCATGGCGTTTTACTTTTAGGTCGGATTCGGCTTCCTCTTCGACAGCATTGTCGGCGCTGTTGCTCAAGGCATATTTTTCGATATTGACGGCAGGAAGAGATGGTGCGGCTCCTTGAGCAACGGGCGAGGCCGCGGCCTGTGGAGGCGGTGGACTTCCGTGAGGCTCTTTCTGTTGTGATTTCGGCTTAAAAAAGCTGGAAAGCGTCAGCTGCTGCTGCTTCTTTTTGCTCATGCCGGGAAAGAAAAGGTAAAGGGACAGAACTTGCAAAGGAAAAAGTAAGGAGCGGCTTTTACACCGAAATCCGGTTAACTATGTTCCGTCTATGTTTGCAACACAAAAGAAGACAAGACAGAAAAGAAAAAGACGGATAATAGATACGATGGGTGAACAATAGAAACAATGATGTGATGTGCTAGGCTACCATTTTGATATAATGATATCAAGTGGAAGAAGTAGTCGATGTATACATGAACGGTACCAGCAATTGGTGGGGTGCACAAAGCAAGACAAAACAGCAGTAAAATGGAGTAGAAATTATTTTTTTCTTCCTCTTTTCGACATGACACAGACCGAAGCCGTCCCTGATCCGGTCGCACGCACGGCGATCCCTGCCCTTGCACAGGACCTCATTGCTGGCACTTTTGGTGGTTGGGCTCAAGTCGTCGTTGGTATGGCCTCTTCTCTCTTACATTCCTCTTTTACTTTCGTCATGTCTAAACAGAACCTTGTTTTTTTATCCAGGTCACCCCTTCGACACTCTCAAGGTGCGCCTCCAGACCCAGCCCTCTCCTCCTATCTATCGTAACGCGGTCGACTGCTTTCAAAAGCTCGTCAAGTCAGAGGGTGTAAGTGTATGATCATTACTATTATACAAAACTTAAATATTATATTTATTTTTAGCCTGCAGGCCTTTACCGAGGTGTTGCCTCACCACTGGCAGGGATTGGTTTCTGGTAAGACTCCCTCCTTCTACCCTACTCTTGATATCTGATAGTGCATCTGTGTTCTTCTAGTAACGCTGTTGTCTTCATGTCAAATGGTTTCTTCCGTCGTGCACTGCAAACCGGAGATGAACCGCTGACTCTGGGTAGCTTTCATCTCCTCTTATTCATCTAAACCCTAACTTGGAATTTTTCTTAGCTCAAATGGGTATCGCCGGTGGTCTGGCTGGTTCCGTCATGGCCCTTTTCAACTGCCCCATTGAGCTTCTGAAGGTTAAGCTGCAGGTTCAGGACCCCTCCGGTGTGATTGTCAATGGCAAGCTCGAACCAGCTGTAAGTATCCACGTGTCTCTCTAAAACCTATACTCATGCCAAAGACATATTAGTATAAAGGCGTCATCGATTGTGGTGTGCGCACAGCCCGTGCACAGGGCATTCGAGGCTTGTATCGTGGTCTGTCTGTGACGTTGCTTAGAGATATGCCAAGTTATGCCTGCTACTTTGGTAAGTGATGAATACCGGACTCGCGCGTGAGGCTTGTTGAAGATCTTGGCTGATTTTCCTTTTTCTCCTTCTCTTTTCTCTCGGCAACCATTAGTCACCTATGAGGGACTCAAGAAGGTACTTCAATCTTTCAAGAGCGACCCGGCTGAACCGCTGTCCACCCTTGATCTCCTTTTTGCCGGTGGTGCTGCTGGATTCGGCGCCTGGATCCCTGCTTACCCGCAGGATGTTATCAAGAGCCGCTACCAAAATGATACCAGGTACAAAGCTTCCGCTTAAAGAGCAAGACTATGTTTTTGTTCTCTGTTTTTTAACCATATTATCTAGATACAAATCGGCTCGCGATGCCTTCCGCACCGTCATGCGCGAGGCTGGTCCCAAGATCTTCGTGAACGGCCTTGGCCCTACCATGGCGAGAGCTTTCCCTGCCAACGCTGCCACCTTCTTTGCCTATGAGATGACAATGAAGATGATGAACAACTAGACTCTTGTATAGACTACTATTAAAATCGATTAGAGCGGGAAACGTCAACTCCCAAAGTTTATAATAGTCCACATTTGGCCATTCTTGGTAAATGTCTTTATAAAGTAACCGAGATGTATGTGCGTGGCGGATCACGCGGATGCCAATGTTGAGGTTCCAGACAATGGGAACGTCCGCAGCACAAACGTCGCAGACAGGGTCCATTGAGCGGGGAATTGAGAACGTCATTATTATAACGAGCAGAATGCGCAGCACATGAATCATATCAGAGACAAAATTAAGTTTATTTTTCTATTAAATTCCGAATCATACATACGAGGCAAGGCTTTCTTAAACACAACTAATCACTAGTAGGTCATTCATGAGGTATGGGGCATATAGAAAGGAATAGCATAGTTATGAAAATACAGGAAAATATGACAAGTGGTATGACTCATGGGCGAGTTTGATGCATACATTTACAACGTGAAAGTGAGTGGAAAGTGATTTAGCAGTGACAGGAAATGGGTATAATATAGGATATTATGCAAAGGAAAAGGTAAAATGTACAGAAATGCATCGTGTATCTATAAAGGAAGGACGTCTAAGGTCCTTGACTTGAGCCTTGCTGATTAAGTGTGGGTATAACGTGTGTGTGTGTGTGTGTGTGTGTGTGTGTGTGTGTGCGTTGATGGGTATAGAGTAGTAGATTGACGAGATATGCAGTGGCAGTTGCATTTAGGTGCCCGTGCGTGCAATGGCCATCCGTGTCGAGAATTGCTGAATGTAGAGGCCCGGACCGTTCACAAAGACAGGGCCACGAAGCGACGTGATGTACAGATTGGCGACAGCGCCGGCACGCCACAAGTTCTCGATATTACGGTTCGTCTGAGCATCGAACGGGATCCAATTGTTGCCGGCTTGATAAACCCACTGGAATGCCATGTTGAATTAATAGGTGTTAGATAGAGACGATAAAAGAAGCGGTTGTACTTGTTACTGTGTGAGAAAAGGGGGATCAGCCTGCGCATGAAACCTTTTTATACACACAATTCCAACCATTGCTGAGCTTCTTTTTTTAATTAGATGAAAAGGGTATATACGACGGCGCATAGTCCCCGCTACTAATCCGACTCCACAAAAAACTAATGGAATAATCTTTTTTTGCTCTGCTTTGCCACAGCCCGTTTTGAAAAGACAGATCAGTATCGGGAGTAAAGCGACCTATCAAAAGGATGCACGGGAGTCATTGACACATATTTGATCGATCACTATTCTTGCCGAGAACACTGGGGTCACGCCAATGTGCTTTATTTGGGCGGCAATGTTGTCATTGGATTGGCACAGACCCCGCATTTCACCCATTGTGGTTATCTGTTACGCAGCAGGTTCGGGGGGGGAAGGGGGGACAACGTGGCAGGAACGTATCGGGTACAGCCGTCTTGTCTTTCTTTATTACCACTCGGACTATGTACTCATAGTTATTCTGGAGTTTCGGCTTTACAATGGCTATCGCTGTCATCATTCACTGCTGCGGTGTAGACCCTTCTTTCTATTTCGCTGATATTCTAGCCCTTTGTACACTGCTCACTGAGTGAGCTTTTTTCAATTATGAGATAAGTGTATTATCGGGGAGATCTTCTTGTAAAAGATCTCTGCCTCGTTAGCAACCGTCCATCTGAAGAAAACCCAATTTTCATCTGTGGTACGCGTTTCATTCTCAATGTTTCACTCTTTTGCCTCAGACTGCATAGGCGTACGCGCGTAAGTTGGGTGTCGGTGCTGCTGCTGCTGCTGCTGCGCGCTCTTTTCGTCGGCTCGCAAAGCAAGGTTACACCGGCCAGGTCGCGTCAGGCAAGTGGGCGCGCCACTCTTGAGGCTGAGGCGAGCCGATCGGATCGTTTTTGGCTATAACAGAATAAGCCTCAATTTCTCCACCAATCATCGTGAACCGTGTGGCACAGTAACGAGGTCACTCACGCATAGAGTCATCACGACGCTGGCCGTATCTTTTTAATAAAGGTCTTGTTATTATTAGATATGAAGTGAGGAAAGATGTGGTAATTTAAGGTTGGGAACCTAGCAGAAAGGCCCGCGCGTAGTTTGCTTTGATTGGCTGAGTTACACGTCATCCGCGCACGCGTTTCAGCAAACACTCAGGCGCAACGCAAAAGCGTATACGCTTTGCTCAGTTTTAGCTGCTGAACAGTGCTCAGTCCAGGGTTGCACACAACAAAAACGTTGCAAGCCCACAAGCATTTCCAAAAGATATCCAGGTCCGGTTTTCTTTATTGGCGTTTCTTCCATTTCAAAAATAAACTGGAGCTCCCTTTTCTCTACTGGCTCAACACTACGCAAGAATGGTCATTGTTTTTCTTCGTACGTCGCACACAAGAGAATATTCCTTTCATTGACTGAATTATACGTAGTAGGAAATAAATGGCCACTACTACTAGGTCTTTGTCTTTTCTCATGAAACCGAAAATCTGATCACATTTATGGCTCATCTTTGCTGCCCAGTCCAAGCGAGTTTTATAAACAAGTGACTGGTAGAATGGCGAAAAATTATGGGATTTGGCGACAAGGCTGTATGCCATGATGCTTTAATATGATATATCGTACTTTGATACCATTAACCGCAAAGGATCATTTTATAAGAAGGGGCTGGCTAGTTCGCAACACACGAAGGCACCATATCGGCGAAAGGTCAAGTCAATGATTATGACACAAAATGACAAGCAGATAGTGCATGATCATGCTGATAAATTGCTATAAAAAAATCGGAACGATTGCTGAGTTCCTAGATTGCAATCTGTCGGACTGGCTGAATATGGATACCGATGCATGCCGGGTCAAACCCTCTCCCTACTCATTTTTCGCCTCAGTTTTTATCCGATAGGATATAGGAAGTATTGAGGGAGCTACTAGAGTATCTGCATGAGCAATTGCACGATTACTCATGAATAGAATGCTGCCAATGTAAGACCCTGGGCTAACGTTGGTCAAAGTGCAGGGTTCGTGTGAGATGAAGCGGATCGACGGCTCGATTAAACCCTTAGCCGCTAGACCGGCGAGACGCACAAGCCAGTCCGAAAGTCGGAGATAAAAAACACCGCTTTTAGGCTTGCAGCATGCGGATAAGCTTTTTGAAGGATTCACATATGATAGAATAGGGTCACCAGCAGGAGATACATGAGCGACTGTACGGGTTATTCTATTGTCAGTATCAGTCATGCAATAAAAATGTGAACAAAAACAGACATGCTATTACCCAAAAAGGCAGCTTAGGATAGACGATGAGCCGGAGTGGATCATGAATTTCACGCCTGACCAATCATTTTGTTGATCTCGGAAGGCCGCCGGCGGTTGACCGGATAACCCTTTAACACGCCAACTCATATATAAGACGGTAATCTCGCTCCCTCTGCCCAACATTATCACATCTTCAAACACTACTTTTATCTACAAACACAAACCCACAAATACAACACCACAATAACCATGGTCTTCACACTCAAGTTCCCCAAGAATATCTTCCGCTCTGACTCGTCCAAGAAGGCTGAAGAAGCGGCCTCTACGCCTGCCTCCTCAGGTGCCACTTCGCCGTCGACCACGACGCCTCCCACCTCCCGGACGCCGTCTTTGTTCCGCGAAACGCTCTCTGTCTCCTCTGCTCCTGCTACGCCTACCAGCAAATACCTGTCGGATCCCATGCGCTCGAGCAAACGACCCGACTACGTGGGTGGTTACTACGATCCCATGAGTGCTCGCAGCAGCTATTGTGCAAGCGTTGATGTGACCAACACGGGTGCCTAAATCCCAAAATTTTTTCAAAATATCCCCCGTTCCTCTATCACCGCAACAGCCCCCTCCAGTGACTCTTTTGCCGTTCCTCTATCATCAGCATCATTCTGCATAGTTTATCCCTTATATCTCTAGCATTTTTATATTTCCATCTTTTCATGCCTATATTCTATTCCTTACATAATAATATAAAGTTTTTTGTCATACAAAACTGCATTGGTATCTGTATTTGATTTTTTCGAAATTATCCCGCCTTCGCGCTTTTCCGCAGCAAGTTTCGACATGAGCCAACGTAGAAGTACACGATTGGCACAATTGCCTGAAATCAAGTATTATGTGGTTCAGCCTCCCAAGTAATGACATGAGCGACGGTCATGAGACATGGTTTGACTAAAAGTTTACATACGCAGGAAGCGGACGATACATAAAGTATGAGCAGTAAAAGCAGACCACAAAAGGTGACAATAGTCTGATGATACATATTTCAATAGACAGCACAAGCCAAGAGACCCAAGAAAGTGGTATGAGCCTTCTCTAACGTCTCTCTGAGTAAGAGAATTAACATCAGAGGAATAGAGAACCACTACGACCGCAGGCGAGAAACCATTGGTGGATCCAACACCCGTCGCGCCTGTGACACCTTTAACGGCTTCTACCGTCGTGGTCAGGGAACCCTATCATGTTGAGGAAGCTGCGAATCATATGCGAAACGCCGATCCGAAGTTAGCCGCTTATATCACCGACGAGATTCTCGCCAACTTCCGGGCAGCTACTCAGAGTGGTGGTCCTACAAATCCATTCAAGTACGTGAAAGGCATGCACAAATACTTTTTATGGGTCTGACAGTTCATTGGACCCTTTCACTACACAGGGCCTTGACTACCTCTATTATCTTTCAGCAAGTAGGTCGCATACATGTATGAAAAGTACGCATGACCATCTAAAATTGCTACACTACTTTAAGATTCACGGTAAAGCGGCTACAGCGATAAGGACCCGTTTTGTCAAGCTTTTTGATGCACCGATAGAAATCCCTGATGTTGTAACCAAAGAATTCTCGTGGTTCCCAACTCCTGAGATGGTCCTAGAAAAGTCAATGGAAGAACTCAGGTCGGCTGGCTTGTCTGCTCGCAAAGCTGAGTATATCCAGGGCCTCGCTCGCATGTGCATCGATAAATCGATTGATGTGACGACCCTCGATTCCATGTCAGACGAGGATATCAGCAAGCTACTGTGCTCTATTAAGGGTATTGGCCAGGTCAGTCCTCTTTGTGGCTCATCCCTACCTTTCCCTTTAATGGCCGGCTGACTGCCCTTCTTTTTACACCATAGTGGACGGTGGATATGTATCTGCTGTTTGACCTTGGCCATCCTGATGTCATGCCCACCTTGGATCTGGGCGTGAAGAAGGGTATCGCCCAGCACTTTGAGGTTAAGGATCTCAAGAAAATGACACCGTCCGAAATGGTACGCCTGACAGACCATTGGAAGGTACGTTATGTGCTTGATATAATGCTAGTTCTATTCTTTACGTTGATATGCTTCTTTCCGTTGTAGCCGTACAGAAGCTTTGGGTCATGGATGATGTGGAAGATACTTGACATCACAGCGCGCTAGGTTTATCTTTTGTGAGACTCTATAGTTTACGATTGAGTAAATACAAAGTATGATTTACGCAGATGCACGTCATGCACAGGAAAAGTCGACGGACTTTGAAACCGCGTTTTTTGACAGCCTTGTGCGGGATGTCTTGTTTTTGTTGTTATTTTTGTTGTTCCCCATCTCACTAGTATGGCTTCCCACCTTCTTCGTGCTTCGCTGCGTGCTGTCAGCCGCCCCGCCCTTCGCTACGGCGCCACCCCTGCTGCTATGCCCCGCCTGGCTGCCTTTGCCAAGCCCATGATCCGTCCCATGGGCTGCCAGTCTGTCCGCTTCATGAGCGCCGGCAGTGGTAAGTGATTGCTGGTGGAATGATAGCTCTTTTTTTCTAATCGACTACCATTGAATGATTAGTTGACTCTGATCTCGCACATAAACTCAGTGAGGAGCACACCTTCGAGAAGTCGAACGAGGAAGCAGGCGAGCCTGCCTTTGTCAAGGAGTTCTTGGAGCGCAACGCCTTCCAGGTAAGCGTCACAAAATACACAAATGAGCCAAAGATATTGACAGAATATGATATGATGTTATTAGATCGAGGATAAGGCTGGCCACGATGAAGTGTCGCTCACTCGCAGTTATGGCAACGAAAAGTAAGCTTTTATTCAATAGTAACAGTGAGCGCGGGGAAAATGAAAGAAAATGGAAGAAAAACGGAAGCTTATTATTCTCTTCATTTCCAGGATCCGCGTGCTCTTCTCAATCGCCGATATCAACAATGCCAGCCCTGACGAGGGCTTCTTCCAGGAGGAGGCCGCGGAAGAGGCTGCTGAGGAGGAGGAGTCAGAGCTGCCCCCGGCTTTCCCTGTGCGCGCGTCTGTCACGGTCGAGAAGGCCGACAAGGGCTCGGTGGTGATCGACACTGTGGCCCAGGACGGTGATATCGTGATTGAGAGTGTCATGTTCTACAAGGACGGCAAGCTGGCTACGGAGCAGTCTGCTGAGGCCGACTGGCAGCGTCGCGGTCTCTACATTGGCCCTCAGTTCGATGAGCTTGATGAGGGTCTGCAGCAGCTCTTTGGCCAGTACCTCGAGGAGCGTGGCGTCGACACTGCTTTGGCCAGTTTCTTGCCCGACTATGTCGAGTACAAGGAGCAAAAGGAATACATCCGCTGGCTCGAGAACGTCAAGAACTTTGTCTCGGCCTAAGCACACCCATCCCTTGTAGACTTTTTGCATCTTTCCCCAACGTCCCTCTCTCTCCAGATTTTACTTCTCACACCCTCAATACATATAAAATGCATATCGTGTCCTTCAACTAAGTGATTTAATGGATATAGATGGCTGGTTTGCTAAGTATGTACTTGATGGTATGGCGATATTGTTTCACCGAGCGGTTTTCATTTGCCTCGGTCTGCTGTCCTTTAGTTTGGAGCAAACTCAATGCGGACGCGAACTTCACCATGGCTGGAGAGACCCAACTTGGCAGGAAGCTTGACCCTGTCATTGACATGAGTATGCAATACACAGACACTCGTACTCTACTTACCAGTCATCAAAGACGTTACCCTGGTAGACGTCGGCAAAGTCAATCTTGGCTTCACCGATCTTGTCCGAGCCAACGACGTCCTTGTCGAGCACCTTCAAGTAAAGCTTATGCGAGGAAGTACCTTCGCCAATGTTGAAAGTGAATGTCTCATTCCAGACGGGATTGTTCGAGTTGGACACCTCTGAGGTGCGCTGCTTGTAGTCGTCGTCCAACCAAAGCTCACTGTGCACTAAAATTAGCTTCGATCCAACTAGTATATGATATCATATCATTCAAACTTACATGTAAGGGTCGTTCTTGCCCATGAAATCCTGGTTCTTCAGATCCTTGGCTTCAACTGTATAGTAAAATACGTGCATGGATTAGAAATAGATCGGACATATATTTCTATTTTACTTACAGACGGTGACAGAGAGAGTGCCGGCGGGGTAGTTGTGAGAAAAGACCATGATTTACGTTTGATTCAAAAAAGAAGTGTGGAAAAAAAGGAGGTGATGATACGCGTCTGTTTATATATCCAGAGCGAAAGGCAAAACGGCCGCATAAAAGGTTACATCATCCGTCAGAATTTGGCTTGGCGTATTACAAACTAGCAAGCAAGACCGAGGGGAGGAGTGATGCATCATCCTATTCATGTATAAAGTCCGTTATGATTTAGAAAAACGAACGAACGCCAAGCTAGTGGTGATCCTTTGCTGCTGCCGCTGCTGCTGTGCATGCAGGGCGACGAGAATGGATAAATAAAACGAAAGCAGTAAACCAACCACCGTCAAGCACCGTACTTCAGTCGTCGGCTCCAATGCAAACGATGCCGTGCTTGACCTTTCATATTTGACAATCGTGTTATTGGTGTCAGAGTGATGCATGCTGCTCATTTGACGGTACACATACACGCACAGTGTTCATGTGCTCGCAACATGATCCACTGATGATACTGAGATATACACTATATCTGAATATATTCATCCCATTTCTTTTTCTTGCGAGCTTTGGATGCTTTTTCCTTTGCCTATGCTACACAAGAACGATGAAAACCCAGCAATTCCCCTAATGTACGGAATAGACACATCTTCCGGATTTTCCATCCCGCTTTTATCACGCTTTTTTTGCGGAAGCATAAAACTGAGAACAGAGCGTTTAGCCGGTACTCTATCATCGTAACAGCGGAAATAAAGGGGTAAGACCAAAATTTTATGTACATGATGTGTGTGCTAAGTGTGTGTATCTGGAGTTCATGGAGTGGCTTGCTACTTGAGCTTTTTTCTTTTGAAAGTAGAGGGAGGGTATATAAATTGATTCTTTTTGCTTGTATGGTATAAAAATGGATTGATATGTTTGTGAGTGTGGTGTTATGAGTGTGAGTGTGGTGTATGGGTGTGTGGGTATGAAAACGCAAGTCAGGAGTGGTTGTTTTTTTTTAATTGCAGAAGAGTGACCCGAGTCTTTGGCTTGGCAGGGTAACCTATGCAGAGAGTACCAGCCAAAGAGAAAAGCTCCCTCTTCAACAGAATAGAAAAGAAATCCAAAGTTCTACTGAGGAGTATCGGTCGTGCCAGACGAAGAATATGTGGACGCTGAACACGATGAACCGAGGTCTTCCTTGGAAGACATGGACCGTGGTGCTCGGCTGCGCGCCGCCCGAACAATAACGGGTGGAGACCGACTTTCATGGTATCGAGCCGTGACCGCATCCTGATATTCGTTGGGCTGACACAAATGGTGGTGGATAGCGTCGCGCTGCAGGCAGTCTTGGGAGCAGTAAAGTGCATCCTGTCAAAGATAAATATAAGAAGTTACAAGATGTCAATTTACTATTCTTTGTGTATATGCATGTGTATAGTGACAGTGTATTATCATCTGTCATTACGTACCGAGTAGGGACTTATAGCGACATCACAATACGTACACCAATTCGTGTCGCACATCATTCTGTTGCACTCGACCAAGTTACAACCTGAGTGATGAAGAAATAAGAAGCGGTCAAGAAGAAAAAAAAAGGAGAAAGATACGGAAACAGTGAGTCAATCAAATCCAAGGGGGCGGGGGTTCCAGGGAAGAAAGAAAGGGAAGAGGGGAACTGGAGCGAGGTGCATCGGTGTGTGGGTTATGTATTCTGTAAATGTTTTTTTTGCGCCAGCAGGTTTAAACCACACGCATGTGTGTGTCTCGCTTCAGTTATGTTTTTGTCCTAGGTCCAAGAAAAGAAAATAGTGGCGTCCAACAAACCATGCTGCTTCTTGTGGGTCTCCATATTCACGACCTGTTCCACAACACACTTCCGAAAGACCCCCTCAAATCTCCCCTTCTCCGCCCCATCACTTCTAATATGTCTCGTCTCCCTGATATATGAGTTTTTCTTCTACCAGTGATATCTCGCAACGTGGGTTTATGCATAAATGTCAGTGTGCTGCCTCCAGAGTATCACTCACAGACGTACGTGAATCTCACGTACTCCATTCTGTCATCCATCGCTCCACCCATGCGTCTTGGCATGTCTGGGAACCTCAAGGGCTGAAACACTGCACAAAAGGATGCCTACTTGCACGGAACGGGGCGATCGATGGGGTGAGAGCGAGGACCGAAATTGTTGGTGATACAGTTTTAAACGGAATGGACGGGTGCGTGAGTCGACTGGATGTTTATGTTGGGTGGGCAGCAACCACGCCGGGACGTCCGTGCTCCCCCCTTCGACTGCCGCGTCGGAGGCAGCACCCACTCTCTTCTTCGCTGTCCGCAGCACGTGTTACTTGACTGAAGTGTGCAACCGCCCGAGCCGAGGCCAACTAAACTGGGCTAGCACAAAAGGGCATTTCATTCGCGTCTGCGTTCTAGAACCACCCTACCTTGCCAATGTTTTCGAATAAAATGTATTAAAAGTGCACGAATATATAATTGGTTATTAAAACTGTGTGCAATGGTATATCAACAAAGGACGGAGCGTGGCGCTCGCAAGCGAATGCGCCTCACGCAGAGGTAGAATAAGTTATGGCATTTGGTGGTCAAGGGGGGATGGAAGAGGGAAATAGGGAAGGACGGATACGAGAAGAGAAAAGAATAAAGGACAGATTGCTGGGAAGAGCCAAAAAGGAAAGTAATGGATGCTGTGATGATTGAAGGAAATAAAGTGTCATGCATGGGTAAAGAGTTGGTGAGTTTTGCTGAGAGAGTGTGTGTGTGCGCGCGTGCGTTTGTGAGCGCGAGAGATGCGACAGTTCGAACGCTGCGACCTTCTTTCTATCGCTGCTGGTTGGGCTGGTTGGGCTGGACAGGCTGCAGCTGACATATGACAGTTTGCAGCTCCTGCATCCACATGGCTTGTGCTTCTTTGGAGTCTGCCTTCAGGACATACTGCTGCTGCGTAGCACCGCCCGCAGCTGCTAAAAGTGCATTGATATCGTCTGCATATCTGTAAGACGGGTCCGTTGCATCCACCCACAGCTCGAAACAATTGGGGGGGACATTCTTCTTCTTGACGAACTCTTTGACGGATGCACCGGCAAGGTCGATCTTGCCCTTGAAATAAAGAGGCATAGGCGTCTGGTCGTTCTGAGGTCGTGCCATAACCACCATATCGCTGAGCAAAAAGTACATTCGGCGTTCTTCTCGGCTACTGTAGTTGTTGGGGCCACCCATAGCAGAGAGTTGACCGCGCATGACGAAGCGGCGCGGTTTGTCCAGTAACACAGGGCAGTTTCGGATGACGCTGATCATGTCTGTTATCCGGCTAGTAGCCTGGCACGCTTGTAATCTTGATACGCGCAAAGGTGGTACGGTAAGCGACACAGGTTTTTTTTTCGAATCTACTGTGGAAACTTACAGGGGACGAATATTGCGCTCGAGGCGGTTGATGCGCACAGAGCACTGGTGCAACTGGTGGGCGTCGGGGTGATGCGGGTCAGTGTACCGCACTAAATCGTTTATGATTTGGGAGTATCGTGGTATGGCAAAGAGTGGCTGACCCAGCAGCGTAAATAGTGAGCTTTGACCAGATCCGGATGATTCAATCATGGACTAAAAAAGTGAAAGTGCCCTGTTGCGTTAGAAACTACCTCTCTCACACCATAGATATTAACATACCTCAACGTGTCGTTTCGTATGAGGTGATCTTGCCAGCTTCTCGAGCAGGCTCATCGCGACTGTGTAATTTTCCAAGTAAGTAGTATACGTAGGAATCTCCACGAGCTACGCACACGTAAAAAAGTACAGACGTCTCGGGGTTAATTTGCGTGGTTCGGGGATCGACATCCTGCGGGGCTTACCAGTGACTGGATCACGTCTGACAAGAGCTGGGTTGGACCCCATATGCGGAATCTAGAAATGCCGTCAGTCAGCGCCAAAGTCTTTTCACAGACTCGCCGAATTTTTCTTTACCGTTCTTTGAGCAGGCTGAAAAACTTTCTTGACACATTTAGGATGTCATCTAGGTTGCCAAAGATAACCTCCACGTCATTGCCTTTGACTACCCCTGTTGCCTTGTTGCTGGATAAGAAGTTGCGTGGTAGTGAAGTCGTATTGGGCGATACGGACGGGTTCGTGTGGCGAAAACTATCCATCAATGGCTTTTTGTAGCAGTCGATTGCTGCCTGCATCTTGGCAATATATTGTGCTTCGCCATCAAACAACTCGCGGACGACTTTCTCGCGCTGCTGAAACAGGCTCTCTGCGAAATCTTAAAAGACGCCCTGTGTGTAAGAAGAACAAGCAAGGCAAGCATGAACTCATGTATGGAAACATACCATAGTCTCGAGTATCCAGCTCGTTTCCAAAGAACTCATATAATTCATCAATGACATCGACGTCGTCGCTTATAACGATCGGCGGGGGGTCGACCGAAGGGCGGTAAGGTGAGAGAGGGTCTTCCATGCTGTAGGTACTCATAGTAGTGCTGGCATCACTGACGGATGATGTGGTTGTGGCGCCTACGCGACTTCCGCTACTCGAGGATGTAAATGAAAGTTCGGATGATGTGGTTGTGCGAATAGTTGCTCGCGTAGAAGTCGTGCTGGCTGATCTGGTTTTTTTGAGCATGAAGAGGTAGAGGACGGGATGGAAGTGGGCCGCGGATAGACGCTGTGAGCGGCAGCAATGATTATAAGGAAAGGATGAAGTAGAGCAAGTTTAAAAGAAAGGAGAAATAGTGATCAAACCGTGGCGACGACAATGACTACCACGACAGCGGAGGAAAATAGGGAAGAAAGAGAGAAGAAAAGGATAGGTAACCTGAGAAAGTTTATTCCTTGTCCGCTTGCAACCAGCAAACGGGCGGGAAAGTATTTTCTGTTTCCATAGGAGTTCTAGCAAAGGAGATACAAGATGATGGGTAATATGGATGCTGTAGGTACAAGTGTGGCGGGCATCGAAAAGCTCCGTGGTGCTGTGTCAAAAAGCGCTTGGCCTTTTGTAGTAATGGCCCGTCGAACAACCAACGTTGCACTGTCAAAATGAAATAACCCAACCTGCCGCTGATAGGCAATACACACACGCACTTACAATGAGCTCCAGGGAAAATCACATTTTTATTAAATGGGTGCTTTGGTGTACGTGACGCGCTTTGGCAAACAAGAACAAAGAAATATAACACAGAGCCCAAATAAAGTGTTTACTGGCAACTCGTGGTAGCACATCAGCAATGACAATACCACATGGTCGTTTAAGCAGCAAGATCTTCAAAGATTGGATCCGCGAACCCCATTACAGTGATTTTATTGCTGCCAGAGGAGAAATTTAATTTCGACAATGTGAAAGAGGATCGCAGTGTAGACTTTCTCCTTCGCGTGCCCCCCAGTCACCCTCCTCCCACTCTCTCCCAAAAGCCAATAGCACCGCGTGTGCTCAAAGTACAAAGACAGAAATAGCTGTGTGCACCCTGCTTCTATTTACGTTTCCCATCTCCGGGATAATACCTACACCATATATCGGACTTGGGTCTGACCACACGGACATACATCTGCACACCTTCAGCAAAGTCTCCTTTAGAAATATCTTCTCTTTTACATCAAAGAATGAATATATTCAGATCCACCACGGCTGCCCTTGCAGCTCGAGGAAGATGTCGAGTCATTCTCATAGCAACTTGCCCAAAAAGTTGGACAAAATACCTCAACCAAATGTTCAATCTCCTACGAACATGAAAAACGCGGGCCGTAACACAAGGTCGCACGATCTTTTTTTATTTTATTTTTTTCGTTCTTTCGCCCTTGACAGACACGCACGAACACATGCACACATTGGGATTTTAGACAGCCAACTTACATCAGCGTAAGATGGGACATTGAGATCACCGCTTGTTTATTTTTCATTCCGCTAGCAACACTTCGCTAGTCCACAAGGGACGCGCTTCAAAATACGGGAAATGCTCACACAGGTAATATCATGCGTGTGAGCCTCAGATACCGCATAAAAACTGACCGCGCACTTTTCTGGCTACTTTTGGAATAGAATACTCCTTGATCTTGTGTTTCAGCAAAATCTCTCTCCTCCTCTCCTTACTTGCTGACGCAAGCTTCATCCGTTCGATCACTTTTTGTTTGTCACCCACAACCTGCATATGTGACCCACTTCAAGGTTTGCTGCTGTTCAGTTTATGAATTGTGCGACGTACCACAGTCAACAGGGTCACCAGCACAACTCTTGCTCCACAGCACTATCAATCTTGTTAGAGTGCACAGAGGTTTTACCTGCTAACCATTCCAGTACGCGTTCCCCAAAGATAAATATACTATTCACGGTTGCACGACTAGCGTATGCTAAAGGGTACATCTTCTGCCTTGGATACTGCCCCATCTCCCGGAACAAGTATTAAAAGATTTACCTGATGACAGGAGGGTACAAAAATAGGTAGAGATCAGCACGACGAAACGCCGATTGTTTGAGCACTAACAGCACTACAATAAAGACAAGCTATTGCAGTGTGACCTCTGCATATTGCAGGCAGTGCTGCAGACAGCGCACTATTGTATCTCAGCACACACAATAAGACCCAGTAGTTGTTGCATATTCCTCGCTGGATATCTCATCATCCGTCATCCCTTTCTCCCATTAGTCAAGTTATACAAACTATAATACTGATAAACAAGAGTAAACAACAAGTCACCCCTCCCACAAAACTTTTGTCTCTCTCTCTATTTCTGATGCATGTATGTAAATGACGGTTTAGTCTGAGTAATATGCAGTCAAGGGATCGTCTATAACTGGAATACGGCTATCTCGTCCCCTAGCCCCCAAACCCCTTTGACGCCGGAATACATACGCGAATTACTTGACATTATCAGCCTGATACATGCAGCGCATTGATCCTTATTCTCTTTGCCGGACGCCTGTCCGTCTGATCTTATGACCTACACAGGGCCTGTCAACTGTCCATGTGAATCCCCTAATTGTCACCAAAACCCGACCTATGCAGCGGAGTTGGTGATCGTCACGACGTCTCGGTGTCGGAAATCAGATCCATTTTCGACCGGACGTCCGACAGAATTTGCGCTGACGCTAATATTTTGCGCGTGAAAAACCGAGGGGAAGCACGAGCTGCATACGTTAGAAGAAATAAGAAGCAGATATATTCCTTGATTATGGTACTTCGAATTTTATGTATACCGCTCATATAACACCGCGACTTATTGTAGAGTGTACTCAGCTAGGGGCAGAGTAGAGCTACAACCGTGTATGTGACTCAAGCTGAGATAGATATGCAAGTCTATAGTGGGTACAGCCACGCCAACGTATCCTATGGTGACGAACTTATGGGTTAATTACTGCATTTCGAAGCTCAGCACGCCATTAGAAGCCACTGAGACAGATTGTAGAGGAAGAATTCCTACGGGTTTCTATCTGGCCATAGCATCAATGATTACACAAAGAAGTTGTATATATACTCGTTTAAATGTAAAGTAGTTCTATCTACAGATAAATGACAACAAGTAACTAGACCTGTAAGGAGTCTGCGCAATACACATGATGTGCCTTGGACCACCAGTCGCCGAGCTAAGTCCAGCCCCGGCGTATGCGCCGCGCTTTCTGGGTCCTTATGTGCCATTGATTGAGGATTGAGTGCTTGCTGAGCCACAGGAAGATCCCTCAAGTCCGATATTCTATTGCAGCGGCTGTGCTACCGCTACCATAGTGCTAGCTGTACATGATAATACTCTTTTGTTCATGATAGTATATAATCAGAGTTGCTTTGACCACCTCATATTGTTTTTAGTTTTTCTCGAAGATAAAGGGGGAAACTTACTCTACTGGTTCCTGACTCCCGGAAGATGGACGCCAAATTGATTTGCCGGGACATGTTGAAAAAAGAGCATCAAGCACGGCAAAAAGAAATAAAATATAATACCGATTGGTAATAAGGGTTATTATATAGAAGACATGGTTCCTTCTCCTAAGCGTATAATAAAAAGGATGCTGACTAACAAGGATACAAATACACTTCCTAGAAAAACTCCTATGATTAGGTATTTGTTCAAGACGCAGTTTCCAACACAGTAGAGACAAATTTCACGAGACGGTAAGATCAGGAGCATTTGTACCGGTCAGGGTGTTTCGCTAACACTTGCCCATGATAGATTGGAACATATAGTTAGTTCTCGCGTAGGTCATTCCTTGTCAGCGTTCATCTTCGTACGCTTTCAGTCTACTGACCTCTTTATTTTCACCATGTCAGTCGCTCATCATTTGCTACACATGTGTACTTCAGTCCTCTACACAACCAATTAAATTTGGCTATTCTTCCTTTCAGCTCGTAAGCATTAAGTGCTAGACAGCGAGCGACAATCATGAAAAGAAAAATAATGCACGAGTGTGGGCCTTATTTTCCAGAACTCTAAGAATCGTCTCAACGGTAGTACTTTTCATCCTCATTATTATAGTAGTGAACTATACTGTCCATCTGTAAGTGACTTAGTATATTGCAGGTAGTTTTAGACGGAGTGAGCGAGCAAAACTTGAAGGACGACTTGTCTCCATTGTATAATATATACGTATGGTACTAGTCACGCGAATAGAAGATACAATAACAGTCTTCCAATCATCATCTAGAATCAAACAGAATATGAATTTATATGCGATATGTGTGTATGAATCTTGGTCCTCAACCATCGCCAATGGTCCACGCTGAAAGTGGACGCACCCGTCGTATTACAGAATCAGCTCATAATAACTCGCTTAGAAGCCTTGCTTTTCACTACATTCAAATTTCTCGCCAAATACTCCTAACGTGGAATAGAAGTAATAACGTTTAATGTTCTGTATATGCAAAAGGACGTTCCTGCATTCTGATAAGACTGCACCCTGCTAATTTAATTGAGAACGTTTATTTGCTATTATACGTTCGAGTTTATTATAATCATAATAGACACACACACGGATGGCTTTTATCAGCAAGGGAGTGGAACAAGCAGAGCGATGTCTTACATGACCCTTTCATTGGCGAATACGAGGATAGGACCTCAGCTTCTTAAGCAGGAAAAACAAGCATACGAGGACCTTGACTGTTTTCCAGAATAAGCATCATCGACGAGTGGCAAATTGAGTAAACGTATGCATAGCGTGTTTTCAACTATTCGGCGTGACAAATATTATTCATGCCCGATTTAAAGGCAAGCAGCTTTAACAAATCGAGTATTAAGAGACAAGCATAAATAAACATAGACATATATATGTTATATATTGGACATTGGAGTTTGATATTTTAATACGACCAGCGATTAAAAAGAGATACAGAAAGCAAAGGTAACAAGAAAGCAAATTCGGGTGCAAGTGTCTGGGGAATATAAGCAGCGGAAAAGTTGTAGCAGGGAGGTTGATCAAGGGGGTTGTTCATGGGAAATTCGCATGTGTGATGCATCCACGCGTTGAGTACGTATGTCGTTTGTGATGTGCTTCCGGCTCGGTATGAAAGGCGTTTAGAAGCCACCACCGCTGCGGCCGACATCGACGGAGCCAATACCGTTGTTGATCTTGCGCCATTGTTCGCGGCCGGTGCGGTCAGAGCCCTTAATAGTCATGATGTGGGAGTAAGCTTGAGCAGGCTCAGCAGTAGAGCGGACGTAAGCATAGCCAGCGGCGGTGGTCATGGGCACAGCGAGGTAGGTAACACGGGAGGCAAACATTTTGTTATAACTTGGAAGACTTGAGAGAGGAGATTTGAGATGGTAATAATGCACTTTTGGTTCTTCATGCGGCTGGTTTATATAGGTTTTGCTCAGTGCGCGGTGTCGGTCGCAAATGACACCCTATCAGCCATGATCAAGAAATTGTGGAGTGCTGTCGGAATAGGCGCGCTTCCCTGATACAGATCATTGGCTGACACTGAACGGATCGGGTTAAGTCGTCGCTCCGATCTAGGATATGATCTCATATCGCCCTGATCGTTTCATGGGCCGCTCGGTTCCTGACAAAAACTGCTAAAAGGATTTTAACTATGCTGATAGTACCGCCCTAGATTGGAGCCGCGATGAGGCGGATTTCCAAAAACAAACAAAAAAAAGAAGGGTCCACATGAGCACTACTCGTAAGCTATATCATCCACATCGCAATACGCAAAAATAACAACGAAAAGCTCGTAATATCAAAATAAGCAAGAATGGCAGCTGTCAAAGCTACAAAAGTATTATTATTCTCATGTACAGCATTTTGTGTAAACATTGGAAGACCAGTTATGGAAAAATTTT
Organism: Syncephalastrum contaminatum; assembly: GCA_013461545.1. Taxonomy (NCBI): domain Eukaryota; kingdom Fungi; phylum Mucoromycota; class Mucoromycetes; order Mucorales; family Syncephalastraceae; genus Syncephalastrum; species Syncephalastrum contaminatum. The sequence continues at coordinate 371,648 of VAFG01000221.1, forward strand.
CACTGTGTGTGTGTGAGAAAAATCTGCCTATACGCTTTGCCGGACTCGATCATTGGCTGATGGCGGGGACTTTTTTAGAAGGTATAAGCCCGGGGAACTGAAGACGGCGATAGCATGAATGAACAGTCGTATTATGAATACTCTTAGGAATGTACAAAAAAGTCTTAAACATGATAGTGAACAGAGCGGAAGTGGCGACAGGAAGGAGGGTTTTCCGTTCTTTCGCAGATTGTACCCGTGATGGCTCCTACTTTTCCCGCGATAGCTTTATTAGCAGCGTCATCTGCATGGTTTCTGCAAACGGCCCACGCTAATCTGGCACCATCGTATCCCGAACCTGGTACAGTTTGGACCGCTGGAAAAGAATACGATATTCTATGGGGTATGTGTGCATTTTCAGAGACCCAAGCGAATATCTCATTCTGCTTGCTTATAGAGGATGATGGAGCGAAACCTGACATGAAAAAATGGAAAAATTTCAAGATTGGTCAGTCAGAAGTGTGGCACCACGTGTCTATGTTTTTGAACAGGTGTTATGATAGATTTGATGACGGGTGATAACATGAACCAGAAATTCTTGTCCAATATTGCATCCGTAAGTGCGGGTACTCAGGGTATACCGTGCATAGGTACTAAGAAAACCTTTTTTTTTTGTTTGTAGAACATCACTAGTCCCAAGCCGATGAGCTTGAAGTACACTGCACCCGATGTAGAACCTCACGCGCCAATTTATTTCTTGATGTTCACAAATGGTAGGTCAGCTCAGATATAGTTTGCGGGCCAGATAAACATAATTTTGTTCCAGAGAACGGTGAGACGGCTTGGACGACTCGTTTCGCGATAGTTGGGACAGATGGCAAACAAGAACAACCTGCATATGCAACGCAACCTAAAGGTCTGTAGAAGGCACATGTACAAACCGTCATTATTCGTTTAGCTGATTATTCATCCTGCCTTTTGATCAGGCGAGAAAATTCCTTGGGGAGTAGGCAAGCTATTAAGTTCGGGTGATGTCGTAGATAACACCGCCAGCGTCGCAGCAGCAAGCGCTTCCTCCTCACCTTCATCCATCGCGCAAATCAGCACGGATGCGAGCGAGCATAGCACCGAAGCCAGCAGCAGCAGCAGCTCTTCTCCTACAGCTTCTCCTTCGTCAGCCGACAAGCAAAAAGCTACATCTTTGGCCCCTTGGATGGAACCGGCAATGCCTGCTATGCTAGTAGCCGCTTTACTCGCAGTAGTCGCTTCAGCTGTCTGTGGCATGTAATGATGCAAAACAGATAAACAGATAATTCTTTATTACATTTCCATAGCCGTATCCTCGTCCGTCTTGTTACTCGTCTCATTGAACATGTACTGGTCCTCATAGTCCTTGAGATATTGGACAGACCGCTTCTCGTCCAAGAACAGCGAGTACACCCGCTTGATGTCCTGGATATCGACAGCCGTGGCCTATACATCCTGTTAGAGACTACGTCATGATACAATCCAAATCTTAAATTACCTTTCGCTTTCGTGCCACGAGGCTTGCGGCTGTGATTAAATGGATGGCGTAGCGAAGCGATGTTTCGCCTCCAATTTTGGTCAAAACGTCCTTCGCATCCTCCGTCATCTCCACATCCTCCTCCTGGCATCTGAAACATTAAATAAGGGAAGAACTCAGTACATGCATGCATTTCCCACACTACTCAAATTTTTTACCGGATGGTCAGAATGTGCTTAATCTCCTTCTCTTCATAAGCACTCGTAGAGATAATCAACATTCTGTCCAACAAGTCAACAGGAATGCCGTGTGGAGACTTGTATTTGGTGCCCCGGATCTTTGTTACGCCACGATTGGATGCCATGATGACGACAGGCGCCATTTCATCTTCCAGTGCTCGGTTCAGGAAGGAGAAACATTCGATATCCAGCATGTGCACCTCGTCAATGAAGAGGACCTGTAGATAAAAAAGAGGTTGAGTTATCCGGCCACTCATTTCATGCTACTAAGTACTTACGCCAGGTACGATCTCAGCCTTGCCTTCCTCTCGCCATTCTGCAACCTTGGCATTAATTTGGTCTCTGACTTCGCTCTTGATTTCACCCGTGTCGCCTTTTTCACATGTTAGTCGCACGCTCATTGACTTATTTTTGAACCTTACCAGAGAAGAGGGCGAGGAAACCTTGTGTTCTGCTGTTGATGACATCAATTTCGTGCAACGAGACGGTATGGACGACCTCTTTGCGCTTTTGCAATTCGCCCTCAGGGCATTGGACGAATTTGGTCTGAATAAACCGGCAAATCATTATAAGCATTGCTGCATTATCCTTTTCCCCTTTTTGTCGTCCTTACATCTGCTGCCATGGCGTCGTAATCACGGGCACGGGCAAAGGAGCGACCGACCTTTGTGATTCGGCCAGAAGCCTTGTCAATGTGTATCACATCGCCTGCCATCACCTTCTCCTTGTTGAGAGCATCGATCATTTTGTTGCCGAGGTCGTAGATGGTTTCCATATCCGTCGTTTTAAGCGTCAGTTTGCCCGCTTTAGAGCCCTATTAAACTTATCAGTCTTCTTTCCTTCCTGCTAATTTCCTTGACTTACTCCAGTCAAGGTTCGGTCAATCTGAATTTCAACGACTTCGCCTTCAATCACTTCAGATTCTTCCTTGATGCGCACACCAATAGACCGACGGAATGCCTGCGTTAATGCTTCTGTCTTTGACATTTCAAGAGAGAAAATTTCTGAAGCGGCCAGCATCGTAAAAGGAACATCACTGCCGAGACCTAATAAGGTAGCTTAATAGCCGTTCCGAGCTAACCTATCCTTCTTTGTTGATTTACCTTGAGACATGCCTAAGTTAAAAAAAAGTTATGTTAGTTTATGCAAAAATATATACTCTTCTTGAACGTACCCATAGCAATAGCAGTTTTTCCGGTAGAAGGAGGACCCGCGATAAGAATGGCACGACCAGCAATCTTGCCAGCTTCAATCATGCGCAGAATGACACCGGCGGCTCTGCGTGCTTTCAGTTGACCGACCATGCCTTGGGAAGTTTCACGAGGATCGAGCGCATCGTCCAAACCAAGACCACGAATGTGTGAATGAGCACCTGATTTGAGCAGTTAAGTGTTAGATTCGTGTTGTTAAAGGTGTAAAGGCGCGTGTCCGTCTATCATGTGCGCGATGCTTACCGACGCGCTCCATTCGCAAAAGATCTTTCGTTTCGGAAGACGTGACGGAAATCGGCAAAGCCTACAGCATGAACAATAGCAATAATGAGCGACGACTGAATTCAACGGCGATCGTAGTAAGTACATACCATTATGCTTGTTTATAAAAACTATCGAGGAGTGAAAAAAAGTTGACAGACAGACAGACGCACAGAAAGACAGGTAAACGCAAGCGAACCACTGAATTTGGACCTCAGCCACGCGATCCAATCCAAGCTGTTATTCAATTCACAGTAGAACACAACTCACTCAATCAATGCTAATTCCTTCACACACAGTCCTAATTCTGAGGTTGGATATGTAAGAGGGTTGGTTATATAGTATGATCAGAATGAAATAATATGTAAGTACATCACAATAATAGCAATATTAAAGCTCTTCGTCTTTGAAGAAGGAGTCCAAACTCCCGTCTACACTGAAGGTGGATGCTCGGGATCGTAACTGCTCTTTCGGCTTGGCTGATATCTCTTCATCCTCGTTTTCCTCTTTGATCAGATTACTGGCACTATCTTGTGTTGAGCTCCTTTGAACTATGGGCGGTGCAATATCGGGATCTTCAAAAAGCGTGCTGGAAGACGGCAAAGGAAGCATACGCCGTGGTGTAGCGGTGGACATGGATTTCGAGCGCTCGAGCTGCTGTGCAGTCTGATTCGAGCCGCGTCGCATGAATGACAGAAGTGTGCGGCGTCGCGTCGGTGAAGATGCGCTGTCGGCCGATGCACGTGGAGCATCATCATTAAATGTGGACTGCGTTGTCGGTGTATCGACGTGGATAGACGAAATAGACGAGTTGATCGAGGGGGCTTCCAAAGAAGGCGCCTTGTCTGCTACGGGTCGCCGCTGACTCACGTGTTGTTTATGAGCTTCAACCGAGGAAGCGTTGAACACATCATGGTAGTGACGTAAAATATCCCGAACAAACCGTTGTGGGTGGCGGTCGTGCAACGTCAGGTTGGATTCCGTTTGTGGCCGCAGTAATATCGTGCTAAACGTGCCTGTCAGGCTCTCTAAGAAGTCATCAGCCTTTTGAGTATCGTCACAATCTTGAATAAGTCTATTAAAAAACGTGAGCGAGATATGCAGCTATACGGGGCTGTACATACCTGTGAAAATGCCCGAACAGTTTTTCCAAGGTGTAGAAATTAGCGGATGGCAGGGTAATGAGCAGCCCGGTGAGGGACGCCAGCCGACTGTCCTGGTCCAGGTGCTCTTCGTATCGCGTTAGAAAGCTTGGCACTGAATGAAAGAGAAACTTACGATTGGTATAGAGCTGTTTGATGGGATCATAGAGCTCAAAGGTAGACAAGCAGTCGGGTAGCTCCATTAGATAAAGGCGAATAAGGGATGCAAGGAGTTGCGCGTCGTAGCCTTTGAGCGTCTCCACTGTCAGCTGGGAGGTCTCCGAGAATGGCATGTTGATTTGGTCTCGTGCTTCATGTGTCCTGTCAAGCTGTAAAGGTGCTGTCCAGGATTTTTCCTTTTCTGTTCGAGTAGTGTCAATAGCATATCTACAGCAGGAAAATATTCTGTCTACAAACCTTCGATATACATTTGCGTGAAGGCTACAAAGAAGCTACGATCAATACCAAGTACCTTGAGGCGATATAAGGCTTACCTTCTTCTATGGCGATCAGGCCTTCGGATATGAGGGGTGGCACAGCCACTTTGTAAAATCGTGTATACTCTTCCAGAGAAACGCCAAACATTTGGTCTAAGGCTGCTCCATGGAAATAGTTGGTATAGATGACAGGCTTAGGACAGTACCGGCCTGTCCTGTACTGCTCGACGATAAATTGAACGTCCTTGTCAGGTTTCAGGGTCTCTTGGTAGAGCATCATACGGTCATACAACTCCTTGCATAAAGGGATCGAGTTGGATAAAGTGGCGGCCATGCTGATAAATCCTACAGGAAGAGAACGCAATGCATTGAGCACTCTGGTCTCCCAACCAGTACATTCTCATGTACATGTTCGTATGTATATATGTATGTATGCATATATGTGCGTGACAAAGTTGTACCTTGTTTGATGGTCTGGATGCGTTCGAGTTCGAGGCTCTCCATCTCCTCGTAATGCATAAACAAAGCTTCTTCGAGCTGCATGCGTAATTTTTCCAGCTTTTTGACAGCGTCACGGTAAACACCTTCAACAGCCAAGATGTCCTCAAAGGTAGCAGCGGGAGAGTCTTGTTTGGATCCTGTCCATCGACCAAAAAAACCAGTGGCGTTGGATGACGGGTCAGCGGTTGTGTCCTCGTTTTTCTTTGGTTTGAGGCGGTAGGTGTCCTGCAGATCAGTTGGCTGCAAGAAACCTTGCAGGACGAGGGAGCGGCAGGGGTCTTGAAGGTCTGGAAAAGACCCCTGGATAGACTGAGCCGAGATAGTAGTGTTATTATCACTATCGTCCAGCGCAGATTGGCGCAACTCTCTGTCAATGTCTTGGCGTGTCCATAGCTGGTCTCCGAGCCAGAAAGGGTCGCGTGGATGCTCAAGATTCTTCCCTTGGCAGAGTTGGAGATACTGTCCCTGTGCTTTTTCCATCGCTGATACGGCTGACTCGTACGCAGCAACTCGTTCGTCTATAGCTGATTTGGTCTGCTTGATGATGCGCTGGTACCGATTGGCAAAACGTTCGATCGGATCCAGCGCGGTGCTCTCGAGATTGTCAGCCCGTCGACGATGGGTATCGACCGACTCGCTGCTTTCGGAACGGACAACTTCAAAGCACTTCTTAAGACCCGCGCCAACGTCACGCTCAAAGGCCTTGTGTTTGGGTGATCCAGCATTGAGGGTGGCGAGTTGGTTGGCATAGGCGTTTTCAACCTGGACTCGTCGCTTGATGTAGTCGGTAATGGCTTGATTCTCTTCAATCGACTGCTTTAACTTCTTATGCAGCACGTTCAGACCATACGCAAAGTCGCTCGTAGACGTCGCAGTTGGAGGCCAAAACGATTCTTGGTAGGACTGATGATGGTGCATTGGACCGAGAAGACAACACACTTTTTTCCCTCTTTTTGGCGCGCTTGACTTCTAATGCAAGTAGATCTGTGTCACCACCACTAAAGAGACATCGTATTCAATTCTAATAGGAATTCAAACCACCGTCTCCATTCTTCTCTATCCGTAGATAGCTTTTATTCCCATTACAAACAAATCAAGCAAGATTATCTTGATCGTATACAGGTCGTCTATGGTATATATGCGTAGACTGTCTACACTTGCTCTTATACTGCCACATGTTCTTAATTTTTGCTCTTTACTGCACGAGAAGCGCTTCCATATTTTATCAGTGTCACAACAAAGACTGTCGCGCACTCATTTGACAATGGTCTAAAGCTTTTCTGCTACTTTGACGCTTTTGGCTGATGTGAGATATTAGAGAGATAAAGATTCTCTCTTAGGATCGTATTTTACATTACGCGCTCCTTCTACGATGATTGAAAGAAAAGAAAAAAAAGAGAAAAAGCAAAAGCAAATGCAAAGGGCACCATGTACCGTGCACACGACCATCTCAGTAAGAATAGCATAATACTGCCATTGAATGTAGCCAAGCATACCGGAGAAGTCGATGTAGAAGGAACGGAACCCAAACGTGCAAGGAACCGAGGAAGGGAAGCATGCATAAAGTTACAACCCGCCTCGTTTCGGGCGATCGTCTTCCGCGTGTACGACTATACCACGGACGTTGAGGCTTGAATAATGGCGGTATCATGGTTTCAAATAATAAAGGGATATATTTGGGTGCACTATATTCAACAAAAGCAAACCCTTAACCTTGAGTTAACCTCAACTTAAAAGTATTTAGTAAAAGAATTTTCGAGTATTTGGCTTCATCCGTTAGAGGTGGATTGAATCTTGTTTTTGTTTGTTCCGAATTTGTTCTTGTTCGGGATAATTCGAACGACCAGTCATTATCCGAAAAATGTGGCGACCCCTACTTAGCATCATGTCTTATCTATGCCTCGGTACGTATGCATGTACAGAACCCTAGTATAACCAGCAATTTTCAAAGGACATATGTCCGAATGGGAGTTTCCAAGTGAAGGCGACAAACACAGGCATAGAAGGGCCCCGACTGCGCCTCTAATTAACCAATGAAGTTGACTTTTGGTCTGGCACAGATTGCTTTACATGTATTACAAGGAGAGGTATGTATTGTTGATATGTATATATTTAATTGTTATCCTCAACGTCATTGGCATCAAAATCACAATAGACTGTATAGATCTGTCCCGTTCCAAAATCCGCCTCCATACGTATCTCGGTCGATCCAAAATACATCCTGTGTAGGAATAGTGTTGTGAGATGCTTGAATTTTGCCTCAAAAGCGCAAGATTTTTTTTTGTTACCTGACGGTATAAGAAATGCGCTGACCATGCGCGATATTTGGGATTTCAGGTATAGGGACGGACACAGCTGCCACATGCTGGACGCCCGGTTCATTGAAATATCTTGGCACTGTTTCATTTTCCGTAGCGTAGAGCATGATGTCTGTTCTTTTGATTGTACCATAGTACACAAACATCTCCTCACGAATACAATGGTCCACCGGCAGTGTATCATGCTTTCTGACAAAGACAAGGAATCGTGTCGTACAACGTACACTGCCATCTGGGCGCACGACGCGTGTTGCTGGCGGGTCCCGTGATTCGTCAAATGGAAGACCGGCATTGATGCCATACGTGCGCTTCGAAACGCGTGCCGTTACCGTATGTGGATGCAAGCCATAGTATACAGCACCGCGGACCACAGCAAGCGGAGCACGCTCAGCGGGACATAGAATCTGACCCACCCGCTCGTTAAATGTTTCGGATACGCGTTGGTAAAGATAGTTAGATGCGCCGAAACCGCCCACAAGGAAAAGCGAATCCACAGGCTTGTCATCCCCCGGAATTTGTTTCTCAATCAGTGCCAGCTATCCTCCGAAAGCGCTTCCTTTTAGAGATCAGTCAAGATATTCTGTAGCATTAACTTACCACCTGGTCAATAATGGGATCAAAAACTTTAGCTTTGAGTTCATCAGCAGACAATTTGAGTGTGCCTTCGTCGAGGTATTCTTCCTGAGGCTCGATGGTAATGGATCGTGGGAGAGTGACATAGTGATCATCGATACCATCAAATTCTGGCTTGATAGTGTCGATAAATTGATCCATCAAATCATTGATTTCGCGTAAGGGTGTATTCGCCAACGTATCCTTGCCAATCTTCTCTTCCAACAGCTCGCGATAACGCATATCAAGATACACACTTCCACAGCATGCACCCACGCCCTGGGTCGCCTCACGCAACCGGTCTCCCTGCATTTGTTCGAGTACAATCAAGTCGACTGTACCACCTCCGGCGTCACAAACCATCAGGCGGTTCCCTGGCTTGATCTGTACTTGGTCCGCAAGCGATTCGCGGCAATAGATAGCAGCGGCCTCGGGTTCTGAGATGAGAAGTAAGCGATCTGAAGGATCATGGCGGGATATCAAGCCGGCTGATACAGCAGCTTGGCGCATAATGTTCTTGGCCTTGTCGGACCAGACGGCAGGGACGGTCAGACAGTATCTGAAGGAATCGACATGATAGTTCTTGGCAAAACCGCGTGTGATTTCTTTAAGAGTGTGTTCGTGTAGTACTCGCAGATAGTCAGCAACAGCTTGCAGAGGAGGCCTACACCCTCAGTTAGCCCTGGCAATGTATATTATAGCTTTCTCCTTACATAGGTGTCTTTCCCTCGTGCTCACTTGACAGCCAGAGCTTGAAATTGGACAGCTGGACGTTTAGCTTGGCAGCGTGTGGCTTCAGCATAGCCTTTTTCGCTCCATATCCCCATTCACGCAAGTGTTTCGCGTCTTGAGAACTGTACAAGGATATAGTGGGGACTTTTGGAAAGTAGTTGCCTGCTTTGTGTGGCCTGTAGTGTATCTCAATGAGCTCATCGTCATGCCAACAAAACCAAAGTGCCAAGATCTTGTCTCCCAGCTCACCATTGAATAACATCAAAGACCTCGGGCGTTGTGTGAGTGAATGCATACGCGGCACCCGAGTAAGTTGTGCCGAAATCATAGGCAATCACGACCTTATATTCGGGTCGCTTATGTTGAGAAGACGGTGGCGAAGAAGAGCCAAGCATTGATCAAAAGAAAACCTTGTTACACAGAAAGTACATTACTGCTATCATACAACTTTTTTTTGCGGTGCTTTTTAGAGCATGTCATAAAAGAGGTCCAGCAAACAGGAGGACGACCAAGCCTGAGTAGGACACGAATCATAGCAAGGTGCGCCATCCTTATTGGTCAGCTCTGGAAGACCTGCCCAGATGCTCGTCTCGATCTCACGTCGATGTGGTCTCAAAGTACGCGAGATGTCCTCCGCATTTAAAGCCTTGAATTGATACGCTGCACGCAAGTAGTAGCCTACGGGCCATACCCATTCCGGCCCCTGGTGATAATTGCGGCCTTTTGCAGTATCAAAGTCGTCCGAGTCATCGCTGTTAATGTAATACGGTCTGTAGCGCATATCGCTAGGATCCAGCGTGCGCATACCAAGCGGTCCCGCCAGAATCTTTTTTACGTTCGCCAAGCAAATTTGTGCATGCTTGATGTCGAATAGCTCAGGGGCAACCGTCATCGCAACGCAAAGGTTCGGTCGAAATTGGTACTCGGTATAAGGTTCCGTTGCTTTGTACACGTCCTTGTAGATGCCGCGGCGATTGATGATATGAGGATCGACTTCATACTTGCTATCTTCGTTGGAATCTGCCGAAATATGACATAATCAGTACCGAAGATTTTTTTTATTTTTAATTTACCTTCCGGAATGTAGTAAACCCGTTCAAAATTGGCTTGCAGAAGATCGTTCCATTCCTTGTACGTGACGATACGCTCTCCAACTGGAATTACAATTAGCATTTGATATGAATTAGGCTCTTGATTTGTACCTTCCACGCCGGTGTGAATGAATTCCTTCTTTTCGTGCAGCTGCAGCAGCCAACGCAGGGTGCTCTTTACCAAACCAGTGATTTCGACCGGTGCACCGTCGCGCGATGTCCCTGGATGTCCCTTGTTGCCGGCTTTGACGCTTTCGCCCATCTTGTCCATCCACGTGCCGCAGTTCCAGATCGAACCACCTGCAATGACGCCCGTGCGCCAGTCCACCTCGATATCAATGTTGAATCCCTCGTCAGACATTTGGCGATCAATGTCCGGGCCGGCATTGTGTTCCCTGAAATGGATGCCTTGGGCGTGACGCTGCATGATTTCCTGAATGAGATCCACCATGCTGCAGTCCCAGTCAAAACCTTCCTCCACAGGAACGTAGCGATCGTCTGCCGGGAAACGGCGAGGCACTCGCGCTTGGAGGATGGAAGGCCCGTCGGGTGCCATATGGTAATAGTCCTGAATAGCCTGAAGCAGGAACCAGACTGCATCGCGCGCGTTGTAACGTGGATTGCGTGCCGAGTCGAGTAGGTTGGGAATCAGTCCATGCTTGAGCGTCGAGGCAAAACCGAGGATATGAGCCCGTGCGCCCTCAAACTGGTGTGTCACCATGAGCAGGCCACGCAACGAGATGAAAACATCGCGACCCCAGGTGCGCATGCAACCACTGGTAAAATGGGGTAGACCCGCAGCAAGACAAGGGGTCGGCTTCGTTGGGTGGAGACCCGTGGATGGCAACAGGGCGTGCATCTGGACAGCTGTCAACGCAAGCGACTCGAGAAATTCATCCTGAGTCTTGAATGCCGGCAAGAGCTGGTGCGCAAGGTGCTTGCGGATACTGGTATAGGCTGTGTGTACCGTCATTGCAAAATATTTCGGGACGAGGAACGATGGCATGCCCTTGATGACATTAAAGCGCGAATCCAGCCACTTGCGTAGCGGTTCCAGGTGCGGGCAGTCAGGCAGATACCTCTCGAGACGACCCGTAATATAATCCATAGCCCATGGTCCCTGGCGCAAATTGTCGCAGAATGGGTGGCCCAGGTCATTGTCACGGATAATAGGGCGCAAGACAGACATGAAACCTTGCAAGCCGGCATACACAAGTGGTCCGTAGTTGGGAACGCCGTACACACCATCTTTGCCACCACTCGCATCGCGCTCTTCTGATTCGCAGCGGTAGAGAACGATATTGCCATCGAGTGGTGTCAAGGGCTCGACCACGCTGGAGTCACATTCTGTGAACAGGGAGATATTGAATTCAGCTGGTTTCTCGACGGTCGTCTCGAACACGTAGACAGAGCCAGGTGCAAAGCCGTCCGCCGGGGTGATTTCGCTGTACCACGAGTCATTCTCCTCATGGCGAGATACTGTTGGCTCGGATAATATCTCTGTTTTGCTAGGTATCCCCAGGAGATGCTTCGTTTCGGCACCGGCGTGATCCGTTTCAACCTTGAGAGTGCCACCAAATAGGAATTTTGGATGCGTACGATGGAGACGGATAGGTGTAATGGGATCTTGAGGATGATCAGGAAAAGCCGTCCGCGAGATTAAAAGATAGCCGTCGTGTGTTTCCGGATGTTGTCGATGAACGAGGATATAATCACTTTCATGGTGAACATGGACTTCAGTGTAGCCTGCGAGACACATGTCATAGTGCAGCTTATGCAGCTTACTCTTGATGTCCACAATGCCAATAGGATGCTTCAGATAGGTAGAATAATGGCGCTTTTCGCTCACGACGTCAAGCAAATTAGGGTACACTTCATCGTAGCCCTTGACACTACCAGTGGCACAGTTGGAGAAGGCAACAAGAGCAGCATTGGGGAGCGTGTCCTGGATGTGCGTAGTTACATGTAAGTATGCATGTGTCATGGCCTTCAAGGCCTCGAGCACTGACCTCTGCAGTTCGCTTTTGGTAAGGTGTCTGATTGTCATGGGTACAATCCATAAATAGTGCGCGCGGCATGCTTCCGTGTGCGATGGGGATCATCCATGCCTCGCGGTCATCCTTAAGCCGAATAAGCTGCCAGTCAATGTCTTGGTCCATGCTGCCAACGGGTTTGCCACCATGCCGATGGACCAGCCGGGAAAGCTCATGCGGATCCCAAGCTTGCATTGCTTCTCGCAAGAGGGCATGGATACCGAGGCGAGATACAAACACATTGTCCATTTCGGGCGAGCCGGTGAACAGCTCTGCCAGAACGTACAGATTTGGATTGACACTCCGAGCCTCGTCGAGAAGATACTCGGCAACATGGAGTGGGGTCGAATGGCAGTTATCGATGCGAATGCCCTGGAACATGGATGCCACTTGCTGCGTGTAGGTACGCATGTGCTGCCATAACCATGGACTGTCTTCTGGCTTTTGTCCATAGCGGAGCTTGACACAGTCGCCCCAGCAGATCAGTTCGCGGCGCAGATAGGCAGACGAGTCAGAACCAGCAAAATCGCGCATCGGATCAGCATTCCAAATCCACCCATTGTTAGCCAGCTGGAGAGCGGGATCGTCAGGGTGAAGGCGGGTGAAGTAGCTTTCGATCAGTGGGGAACTAAATATCACCGCAACTTAGTGAACGGGTCTGTGCGCATTGACGCCACCACCACCAACCACCACCAACCACCACCAACCACCACATAAGTATTAAGTTCTCCCCCGCGCTCCCCCTTTTTTCTTTTTTTAGTCTCCTAAACGTACCTGGCGCTGATCTCTCCAAATTTAGGTCCGTTCTCTTCCAAACGAGTGAAGATCAGGCGCGATTGGATATTGTCTAGGGCTGCCTTGACATCGTCGTCATACTGCTCAAAGAGCGCCAGATTGTACTCGTCAAGCACCTTAGCGAACAGGGTTTTTGGATCCTCTTGTTCTTCAAGAGCAGAAATAAAGCAAGCTGCTGCCTGCAGATCGATGGTCTTGTTGAAGCGAATGCCGGGATTGCCGCTCCGGACGACGCGTTCGCCAAATGTAGTAGCTCTCTCCTTTGGGGTGGCAAAGCTTTCTTTCGTTTTACTGTCCGCAATGTGCTGCTTGAGTATATCGTCGAATTGACCCAACCATGTCGCACGGTCGAGGACTCTGTATTCCCATAGCCGCAGATCCGGAAGCACCTTCTCTCTAATATGGTTCACAATGGTGTCCGCATCAGCAGGTGAGTTGATCCAGGTTGGTAAGCCGTGCTCCTTTAGTTTCGCAGACAGATTCACAAGGGCTGTGTCGAGCTCCCAGGCGGGGACGAGATGAGGTGAATTTTGAAGATTGTAGCCAGCTTCCGGGCGGTCTCTGAGCCATGGGGAGTCATGACTTGTGTGGTTCCAGACGACATCTGATAAGCACAGAATATCATGTTTTTTCTGGATAGAACTCAGAGCGGTTGCAACACGTTCTAGACGGTCTTGTCGCGACGGGGTGTCGGTGAATAGATCGTCTGCATAAAGCAGCTGATCGTAAATGCTGTACGGCGAATCAGAAGATCCACGCTGCTGCATGGGGGCAAAGTGGATCATGTTGTAGCCTGTGCGTTTAACCAATTCGAGGTGGGGCTCCCAAGTCTCGAGAGGGCCCATCCACTTGCTGATCATGGATTGAATGACGACGGCATCGAGAGGGAGCTGGGTGCCTGCGTGATAGAGACACGGCTCGACAACGAAATAACCTTTGCGTGTGGCGCCAGGAACGGAGTATTCGTATGCACCCGGTGTCGTCAACTCAATATCGCAATGGTAGCTCGTCTGCAGTAGCGCGTCAGGCTGGTCGGCTACAAATCTGTGAAGATGCAGCAGACCAGCAGTATCTGAGTCAGAATTGAAGCACAAGTCATCTTTTTTTTTTTTCGAGGTACCTGACATCATGATGTTTGGCTCTATCAAAAGCCCTACATAAACGGCAACTATTAAAAAATAGGTATATCTAACTTTTTCCCTCGCTTTTACCCTTCGATAGGGTACGTCGTTTGAAGTGTACGATCTTGCACGTCCGAGCCGGGCTCAAGAATGAAACGCAGCAGAGTGCCCCGTCCGTCCGTCAGCGGAATTCGAACGTACTGCAAACGATAAAGAGATACAAAAAGCAGAAGGAGTCAGTTACAGAATACGGCGCTCAGGAGCAGCAGCAGCAGCAGCAGCAGCGGTTTAGCTTCTCGAGAGAATGTTCGCATGCAGAAGGAAACGCGCAGAACCGGGGGTCAAGGTTTGGGGGTTTCGAAGGGGGAGGGTGAGAGAGGGGTGAGGATATCAACGCCAACGCGTATACAAAAAATAGAAATACAAAAAAAAAAAGATGTACACGACAAGGCATAAACCATGCAGAAGCGAACGGCCGAAATTACTACAAGCGCATGAAACTTACGGTCTTGGCATTATCGGGCGAACCGTCCTCAGTCAACGGCAGGCAATACAGAAAGGAACGTCCGGTGGACGAGCGGTGAACTGTCATGAATGTTTGGATGCAAAAGAAAGAGTGAAAAATAAAGAAGCAGTGTGGAAAGAGAAAAGAGGAAACAAGAGAAGATAAAAGAACAAAGCAATCGTGGACTGACCACACTGCATTCGATTGCCGCTCTACGAAAATCCTTCCATCGCGATACACCACTTTGCCGCATTGCGCGTGAGAAGATCCCAGGAAGATAAGCCCGGCTATACAGATTCTTTTTTTGGGTGGATATTGTCATAATCACTATCCATTATATTGTACAGCAACAAACAGAAACAGCGGCAAGACTGTCCTTTTTACTTTACATGCATAAACCATCCCACGCTGGCGCACGATCAACATGCCTTTCCTGACCTTTACAAGTTCCCCCCCGAGCTTTTTTTCTTTTGCTCTCCTTTCATGGTCCCCCCATCCCTGCCTTCGCTTCTTTCGAAGGCAAATGCCCCCCTCGATCCCCTAAAGATCGAAAAATAAGCCGCTTCCGAACATTACATTTAAAAGAGACGATTTTCCTCTTTTAACAGTTCTGTATTTTTTTCTTTTTTCTGCCTGGAAACTCGCATATCGATGGTAGACGATTCTAGACTGAAGGCGACGTGTTCATTCGCCAGCGATGCTACGGTCAACAGAACCAATAGCGGCCATGGTCACACGAGCTCATCGCCGCTAGCCAACAAATCATCCTTACCGCCCTCGTACGACGACACCGAGACGATCGCCACACCGCCCTCCCGTGCCCGCCAAATCCTTACCAAGTCCAAAAACCTCTTTTTTGTCTTTTTGAAGAAATACTGGTTTCTTGTCGGTCTTGCCTTCGTCATTGGTCTCGCCTGCGCTGCGCCTAACGTTGCTCGTAAGGGTGGCTACATCCACGCCGAATGGTCAATCAAGTGGGGTATGATCAATTTCCGTTACTACAGTTATACTACTGGATATTTGTCACTTAAGCTGACCTGCATCTTTGTTTAGGCGCGGTCATCGTTATTTTCCTGATCTCAGGCCTGTCTTTGCGCACCCGGATTCTCACTCAGACCTTCATGCGCATCCGTCTGCATCTTCTCGTCCAAATCATTAATCTCATATTTATTCCTTTCTTCGTGTTTGGCCTGGTCCTCTTATTCTTCAAGATGCATATGCCAATGAATTCTCTGGTTCTCATTGGCATCGTTATTGCTGCTAGCACGCCTACCACTGTTTCATCCAATGTCGTCATGACAAAGAACGCTAAAGGCAATGAGGCCACAGGTAACGTTACACAGCCGCAGGGACCACCCGCCATTTTTCTAACCTGTATCACCCTTGTAGCACTCATGAATGCCGCTGTTGGCAATATCCTTGGTAAGGCATCAATGTTATGTTTCTTCCATGGCTATCTGTAACACCTGTTCTCTGTTTATTTGTAGGTATTTTTATCTCCCCTCTGCTGGTGGACACTTTCCAGGAGCCGCTGATCGAGGCTACGCCGGAGAACGAAACCGCCCAAGCGGGTGGACGCGTCGATTTTGTCTCGGTCCTCAAGCAGCTCGGCATTACTGTCCTGGTCCCTCTCGTGGTCGGCCAGATTATCCAGATCATGTTTACTGAAAAAGTTGCAGAAATCAAGGTCAAATGGCGATTGTCCGACGTGAGCAGCGTCGCTTTGCTTCTGATGGTCTACTCTGTCTTTTGCGACGCTTTTTACAACCATTCCTTTGATGCCGTAAGCGCTACAGATATCATCGCCGTTGTCATCATCAACGCTGGTCTGTATATCCTATTCTCGCTTCTCTCGTTATTCCTCGCCAATATCCCGTTCCCTTCGTCCATCAAGGCTCCGGCCTGGGTGGAGCGCCTGCGCTATTCGCGCGAAGATACCGTAGCTGTCATGGTGAGTAACTTTGATTGCTGCATAAAATGTCATGTGCTCACTTTTACAATCACCAGTACTGTGGCGCTACCAAGACGGTGGCCATGGGTGTCCCACTCATCAACGTTCTCTACGAAAAGGGTGATGCAGGCACCGTGGGTGTTCTGTCGACACCGCTCTTGCTTTATCATGTTGAGCAGCTTATTATGGGCAACATTGAAGTCGACATTCTCAAGAGATGGGTTCTCAAGGGCAAAGAGCAAGAAGAGAAAGCCATGCCACCTCCTCGCGATGAAGAAGATCGCCTGCCTCATGTGACCAGTGATATCTCGGATGATCCGAGCTCGAGTGGCAAAGACAATCTCAGCAAACGTGACAAGCCATTTACTATTGATGATATTCCACCGACCGCCGCAATCTGGGAAGCCAACAAGTCGCCGCTTTCCATGTCTCCCGCTGAAACTGTGAAACCCGAGGATTATCAACATGGGAGTGTCTTGCACTATGAGGACGATTATCCTATCAAGCAGGAGCAGGACAACCATCCCAAGTCCGACTATGACTATCCTGACAGCAAAGAGGAACCTGATTACCAGAACCAACATTACGATATGCCTGTCAAAGAAGAGCAGGACAACTATCGAAACAAGCATCACAGTATGCCCGTCAAAGAGGAGCAGGACAACTACCGAGGTGATCAAGAGACCCGGCAAGGACATTACGATGATGAAAAGCATCTGCAAGAGACCCAAAAGGAGCACTCAGGTGTTCACGGAGAAGATGCTTTGCAACGCGAGCAGCATGTACGTGCAGATCCTCACTACCGTACTTCCAGTGAACACGATTTAACAAGTGGCAATGATACTCAAAGCGTACTGAGCGCCGATGACGCCTTTTTCACTTCTCCTTTATTTACGGCTGAAACTACTAGTATAGCCCTGGATACATCCCGCTTCTCAAGTGATACACTGTCCTCGCGCCACCACTCCTTGCCTCCTCCGCAGCGGAATCCTAGTCAGACGCATCGACAGCAGTAAAGAAAGAAGCTGATGTAGAGTAATACGTTACCTAGTAGTTTTGCCCGTCCTATCCTATACCACCCTGTCAATTCTTCACGTGCCCACAACCATACTCACATTTACTGATACATTTACACGCACTACACTATCTCCACACCCACACACGCACGCACACGCTACATTTCAAATACATATCCAAATAATGCATGCATACCAAACAAGTACTACCTTTACACATTATTTACATAAAGGAGACTGCAGCAAATGCATGGAGGACACAACGACAACATTGACGGGTGAGTCAAAGCAAATAAAGAGGCACACCCGTTTAGTTTCGTACGCGATCCTGCAAACATGGGCTGTGCCGTCATTACGGCACTGAAAGCTGTCAACAGCGCTCGAAGCACCCGTCAAATCTCTGACCTAACGCCACATTCACATCATATATCAGGGATTGAGGGGAGCAACCCCGTCTATACATCCCTTTACCCCTTTATAAGCCGTCTTCGAAACCCACCCCCAAGAAAAAAAGATACCTTATCGCAAGTACTGTAAAACCTTAAACCCCTTCACCACCCGCGCGCGCGATAGATACGTATATTGTGGCACATATGGCCCTTGTTTGCTGCAAGCTCCCCAGGTCTGCTTCCGACCTCTGTACCTTGGTATCCATTTCTTCATCACTGGAACTTCCGCTCGTTAAATGAATTTTTTCTCCTTGCCACGTAGCAATTGCCTCAGCCGGCCTGCATAAGTGAAAAAAAAGTGCCCCTTCTCCTTTACTCGGAAATACAGATATTTAGGCCCGCATGCGGCGAAACTGAACTATCACACACACAGAGAGAGGGTGTGCATACGTGTGCCTCTTTCCCCCTGTGCATTCGTATATGCATTTTTTTTCTTGGCATTAATGCACAATTACACATCAAGCAGCGAGTTGTAATGTGCACCGAGCGAATACAAATGTTTGTGATATCTATATATCTGAGCGTCAGTACCCTTTTGGGAGAAACGACCGAGAGATCGGCTACTTACGCTAGTTTGAGAGGTTTCTTGCCAGGAAACTCATCTTCGTTTACTTTTAGGGTCGGTGCACCCATTTGTACGATGTGAATGGGGACTTGTTTGGCTCTAGACAAGGCTACAATCTGAGGGCCGATGACAGTATCACAATGCTACGTTAATATCTATTCGCATAGTGCACTGATTTTGGTCTGTATTTTACCTCGATTTGGCCTCCCCAGCGTGGAGTCTGTTCAATGTCGTTACAATACTTTTCAAAGTCCTCTGTACAGCAACTTGAGTATCACTTCTTGCATAGGGCTAAAGTGGAGACTACCTGAACTAAACATATCGCCATCGTCTTTGTACAAGAAGGGTATAAAGTCGTCCGGATGGCTCCGCATGTAAGCTGCGGCGGCACTTCGTAGATCTTTGTAGGAGGCTTGTTGCTCGTACCTTTCCGACAGCTGATTCGCGATAGCATTATACAGACTAGGGGAAGTCAGCGACAGGCAAATAACCCTTGCAAGCAATGTATCCCTTACCAATGGCCATCGGCTGTGATCTACAAGCGAAGGTGGTGTGTACTTAGTACTCGGGCTTTTGATACTCGATGGACGTGTTCCCTGACTTACCTCTCTAACCCGTAATTTCATGGGCACCAATAATTCGGCAATAGCCTCCTTCTCGAGCGCAGCCATGTCGACCTGACCTTCCGCCTCCTTCTCTGCCTCGTCCCGTAACCTCTGCATCTCTTCTTCGCGCTTCTGCTGCATCTTTTGCTTACGGTTACCGCGTCTCCCACCTTTGGCACCGGCGACTGGCGTTGGGGCGGGGGCAACGGGTTCTTCGTCCTCGATTCGGAGCTGATCCAGCGAAATGCCATCGTCCGGTTCTTCCTGTAAGCCCAAGTCCCAGATTAGTATGTCGCGTTTCTCGTCCTTGTGAGACCAGTATAACCTCTCCCTTGACTTGGCGCAACTCGTTTTCGTGTCTTATCCGCATTTCATACTCGAGGTCGCTGATTTGGCGATTTACTTCGCGTTTCTTTGACTTATTATTTTTCGGAGCCGATCTGCGGAGAGCAGCGATTTTGTCGTGGAGCTCTCTTTGCTCAAGACGGTGTCGCTCTATGACTTGGTCGATAGCAGCTTGATCGACTTGGTTAAGAGGTGCTTCCAGTTCTGACATTAGACAAACAGGTAAAAAGCGGTAGACCGCTCACGGTTCGAGTCTATGGCTGAATCGGATTCAGACCCCGACGTAGAATGGGCTATGACATGCACGGACAATGACATAAGTCTGCTTTATTCGGGCGTTATAAGAGTGTGCTTTATAATCGAGCCTATACATGGCATCATATGCTAATTGGCAAATGTAAGCCTAATATGTCGTATGCTTGGAGTTATATAGTGAAACTGATATCAGCACAGTAATGCGGGTCAATAGGTATGACAATGCACATACCGATGCATACACAACAGCATATATATGGTAGTATACGTAAGTATACGAATGTACGTAAGCAAGAACATCATTCTATATGTGAGCACTGTGGCGAAAAACCCGTCTTACGATATTTTAACCTTATTTGATTTGCATAGTGACACAGTTGGCCACCATCACTTGTGACCCAAAATCCAGTATGTTTTCTGTTCTGTGCTCATAGACGATCCTTGTCTTATTTTCTTCCAAAAACGGGTCGCGTATAAAGTGCATCTTTATATGGTTTTGCCTAATCTTTTAATTGATGGTCTGTGATTGGCTGGGACAAATACGAGCATGCGAGCATATGGATCGGCGCCATACAAACACAGACCACACTCGTTATTGGAACACACACAACAACAATCCGATCGGTGATGCTTGTCAATCCAAGGCGACGCATTGGGCTACTCATAGCGGGTCTTACACTCGGTGCACTCTATCTGCTTGCTGGTCAACGAGAGTCACGGTATGAAACTCCTGAAAAAGAAAACGCCACTCCTTTTGATGAATCCTACCAACGGGAAGCGCCCACAATTGGCCCGGAAGCCATCCCCGTCGAGTATCCTCAGCCATTTGAACACCATCAACCCTCTCGAGATGAAAAGTATTTGACATACTTGCCTCATTCCGGCTTCCACAACCAACGGATCGAGCTGGAGAATGCCTTTCTCCTGGCGTCTTATTTGAATCGTACACTGCTCCTTCCCTCCGTTTTCTTGGGTAATCCTGCCATGCCCTGGCTGCGGTACGACAAGATGTACGAGCGACTTTTGCTGCAAACCAAGCGTGGTTTGGAGCATTGCCCAAAGCTGGACCCGGAAGAGCCGCTGCCTGCTGAATGCCTTAACTATTTCCGGTGGACAAGCGTGCCTTGGACTTTCTTTTATGACCTGAGCGAGATCGAGAAACACGTACGTATCGTGTTCCGGGATGACCTCAGCTACGAGTGGATCCACGAAGCTCTTCAGCTGGAAAAGAACGATGTCTATCTCATGAAAGATACCTCACCTTACGAGTTCCGAGTCTACGATCGCCCCGACTCTCCCACTCCCCTTTCCAAGTTCGTCAACCGCATCGATCTCGCCGCCCTTCAAGCCATCGATCAAAAACTCCTTCATTTCGGATCCGTCTTTGGCACCTATCGTGTCCTGGCCCAGACAGAAGAGCACGCTCAGCTCCTCAAGACTCTGCGCTCCCAGATGATTTTCAGGAACCCCGTTCTCATGGAAACTGCAGAGCGTATCGTGAACCAACTCGGCGGTGTGAGCCAATTTGTTGGCCTGCATATTCGTGTGGGTGACGGCCTCTTCAAGGTCAGAGCCTCAATTCACATCGATGATATCTACCACAAGCTCGTCGACCAATTCACCGACCTCACCGTCGACCAAGTTGCCTACTACGAAGATGGCAAGCATGACGAAGACAGACAAGAAAATGAGGATTATGAAGTCAAGCAATTACGCAAATTCAAGCAGATCGAGGAAGACTTGCATAAGCCCATCGAAGTCAACCATCCCCCACCCGAGGTCCTTAACAACCAACTGGGAGAGCGGCCCCCAGGATTAGTACCCATGTGCCAGGAGCCCAAGGATGATGTAACGCGACGGTTTGGCAAGACCGTAGTCTATATCGCAACCGATGCACCCTCTCCACGTACGAATCCGTTGCTCAAGAAGATCTATGACACATTCCCTTGTGTCTTTGACCTCTCCGACTTTGAGCAAGAGTTGCATGACCTCAAGCGTATCGAAGTCGTCGAGGAGCGTGTCAAGCTGCAGTCATACCTGATACCCATGGTGGATGCCATCATTGCCGCCCAAGGTCATACCTTTTATGGTACAGCAGATAGCACGTTTAGTAGTTATATCGAGCGACAGCTTCATCCTATCTACACCGGCAAAGAGATCAAGGTGATGGGTGTGGGCCGTTGGGCCAAAGGAAAAGGCAACAACCAATAAATTACTTCGATTTGCGGGGCTATTCGTTCACTTAGCATCAGTCCTCCATTCGAACAAATCGATCGATTTTTCCATTTGTCCTACCCTAATCGAGCTTATGTTTTGTTCTTTATTTTGTTCTTTCGCTTCCTTTCCTTGTTCTATCTTCATGGGCTCGTCCCATTCTTTCAGCCGTGCAGTCTTCAAAGAACCTTAAACGTCCTCGCGCACCTCCCGCAGCCGATGCTTCGAGAAAGCGCATTTGCCCTGATCCACACCTCATTTCGGCAATAATACGACAATGTCCTGCCTGCACTCATTCTTTCAACCGTCCAACCACGCTTCCGTGCGGCTACACCGTCTGCCAAACATGCGCAGCGTCCGTGTCTCAGAAAGAATGTTTTTCTCCAGAGTGCGACCGAATCCACACGACTGCCCTGTCCGTCAACGTACTGATCGATCAATTGCAGCACGCGCTTATTAAAGGAGAGCAAAACGAGCATTTGCGCAGCCTGCTCGAATGCGCCATTTGCTGCAGTCGTTTACGTCAGCCTACCACGACTATCTGTGGCCATACTTTCTGTCGAAATTGCCTAGTGCGTTCCCTCGATCATATGCCGGGGTGCCCTGTTTGTCGGCACACCCTCGATTGGGTGCCGCCTGTCACCCCGCTCATCCGAGAAATCATATCATTTGTCTTTGAGTCGGATGATCCTGACCATGTTTGTGGGAATTACAACAGCAACGACGATGCGGAAGGAGAGGAAGAGGACGATGATGCCATGTGCATGGATGATCAGCACGTACCGATCTTTGTCGGACCGTTGGCCTTCCCGGATGCCAAATGCGTACTCCATGTATTCGAACCACGCTATCGTCTTATGCTCCGCCGAGTGATGGCATCAGGTACACGCAGACGCTTCGGCATGTGTTTCAACCGTCGCAACGGCTCATTCCACCAATATGGAACTATGCTCGAGCTGCTGCATGTCCAGACATTACCCGACGGTCGCTCTATTGTCACCGCGATCGGATCGCACCGATTCCGGATAAAAAATTACTCGCTCCACGATGGCTATCACGTTGCCTCCATCGAACGTATCGACGACGTCGACGGTGAGCAAGAAGACACTCTCGAACGGCAGCAGATACTTCGTCACGCAGCCCAGCGAGCAAAAAAGGTGGAACCGCCCACGTCATCCTCTGCATTAAACATTCCAACACAGCAACCGCGATATCCGCAACACCCGCTACAGCGATACCAAACACAGCACAGGCCCCCCATGATGGGAGGTATGCCCGGTGCGGCCGTCTATGGCGCCGGTGCTTATGGCAGCGCTGGATCCTGGGCTGCGCGTGCACATCCTCAGACGCAACAGCACCTCGCACGATCGCCTTGGTTGCAGATGCATCTCCAGGGCTTGACGCCTGCTGCACAGACCGACAAAGGTAAAGGGGGCGCTAAGCCTGCTTTCAATCGTCCCCCCAACAATACCGAAGCCACCCATTCTACCACGACATCTCCACCTCCCGATAGGGAACAGCCGACGCAGCAGTCATGCAAACGTAATCAGCAGCGCGAAGAACAGACGACGGATGAACTCGTTCGTATCCTATCCAATTTCATTGATCATCTGCGACGGACTATGAGTCCTGGTGACGGTTTATCTGACCGGTTTTCTCAGTGGCTTCGAGATCTTGGTGAGCCACCCATTATCGAGGGCCCGCGCCGCAACCGCGCCCGGTTCGCTTGGTGGGTTGCCAATTTGATGCCCCTTGCTGACGAGGAGAAACTGGGTCTCCTCGCCATGAGGACGTTGCGTGAGCGAGTTCTCACGCTGGTAAAGTACGTCGACCGCCATGAGCAGCAATGGTCCTATTGGTTGCGAAGCCGTGTATCCGGCCCAAATAATAGCAGTAACAATAACAATAACAATAGTAGTAGCAGTGCGACCGCTGTGGCAAACGCCTCCTGTTGTATTTCTTGACATCATACATTCATACCCGAAATAGTACATATATACATCAACTTTCTTTATTTGTTGTGAAACAGTGCCCACGGTCTAAGAGGAGTATGTATATCTTATCGAATAGGAGTGAATCATTCGTCTGTAGCATCTAATTATGCTTTGAGAAAAAATACCACCCTTTGTTTCTTCTCATGAAGCTTTCCTCTTTCATCCACGGCAGTGTGAATTCTCGATGTCCAAGAAATCCGAAAGATTGGCTTTAAACAAAGAATGTGGGGCTGTTACGCAAGCTTTCTATCTCAGGCATTCCATCCCATCTATTTTTCTCTCGTCAACATCTTCTTATGGGCATACCGTCCACTTGCGTCAGTCTGGCACGTGGCAAAAGAGTGGGGTATCTCCACACTCTGAACATCTTCCCCTCGTTCTGACTGATCAACTTGCTTGAGCAACATTGCGATAAAAGTTTTCAGGATACAGTAGTTTATCTGAGGATATATGCTACATAAGCGGATTCGGATGCCGGATCGGCGCCGCTTTGATTGGTCTAGTTCTTTAGGCTTTATATCTTTGCTATAGCCATTTATCCACGTAGACTTGTTCTTTTCACTTGCTGATACAGATGGTCATTGCTTGAAACGCTCTGTTCTTGCGAGTGTGGGGAGGCGAGCTGCATTCCCACACTCAAAAAAAACTTTTTTCAGCTCGTACCTCCTTACGTTTTCGCTTACGTCCTTTTTCACCTTAGTGCGCGCGGCTACCTGTGGTCGTTGCTGATTTTAAATCTTAATGCGAAAAGGTATAATTCTCACGAAGCCGCCCGCACCAATTAAGTTTCCGCTTATCAATGACAAGATAACTTTTCGCATCCCTCATGGTCTTAGTATCTATTGGGCTTTAGAGTCTTTTTTCATCAAACATCTTATCACATGAAGCTACGCGGAGTATAGGGTATATTCAAAATACGCACTACTATACTCCGGTATAAATGTCGACCGTCCTCACTTTCGCTTTCCTTTTCACCCTCCTTTTTTTCAACAGCCCACTTACTCGACAACTCTCAATTATCTGCGATCATCCCGCATTTGGCAACTCACGATGACACGCGTAAATACCCATAACCGCTCTGAGGATCTCGGATTCCCACTTTACATGACGTTCTGTGCAGTGATTGCTGCATTATCTGGCTTTAACGTGGGATGGCATATCAGTATGTATAACGACGAGCAATATTATTTTTAAGCGTGCATGCAGTTTTGTTGACACATGCACTTCCTGTGCTTCTCTTTGCCTATCAGATGTGCCGAACATGCCGATGCAAGTTATTAGCAAGTGTACAGACGGCACGGTTCCTGTAGGTGCTCTGCCTGCCTGCTTGCCTATGAGCGATTTTACATGGTATATTTATTTAAAGCAACAACTGAATCCGAAACATTGCATACCAACGCCACCTTTCCTTTTTTCTTTTTTGACGTCATTAGGGGCTATACTGTCGGTGCTTTCGCATTGGGTGGTATGGCGGGCAGTCTGGCCACTGTCTATCTCAACCAATGGTTTGGCCGTCGTGACAATATTATGATTTCCTGCGGCTGGTTCATCTTCGGTGGCATCCTCTCTGCTTGCGCTATCAACATTGGCATGGTAACACACACAATGAAAAAAATGTGACCGCAACAGTTATCTTATCGTTATCCGTGAAATAGTACTCCGTTGGTCGCGCTTTCGTCGGTATTGGTGCAGGCATGTGTGGCTCCTCAGTGGCTATCTACGTGTCGGAAATCTCGACGAAAACCAGTCGCGGTGCGCTTGGAAGTCTATTCGAACTTTTCCTCAACCTTGGCTTGCTGCTTACCCAGGTCGCTGGTCTCTATATGAGCCATGCTCCTGTTTGGCGCTTGCTTTGGGCTATTCCCACCATTATTTCGGCTATTCAGCTTGCCGTCCTCTTCTTCTTCACCGTCGAATGCCCGCGTCGTCTGACTTCCAAGTCCCAGAACGAAAAGGCTCGCGAGGCCCTTCAAAAGCTCCGTGGCAACGCCGACATTACCAACGAATTCGATAACCTCTTGGCCGCTCGTCAATTTGAGATTGAACGTGGCAATCGCAAGTGGTCGATGCTGGACGTCTTCCTCTTCAAGGACTGGAAAATTACCTGGAACACTTTCATCGTCATGGTTTTGCAGGCCTATAACCAAGTCGGTGGTATCGGTCCCATGTCTGGTAAGTCTTACCTAGCAGCTTTGTCCACAATTACGTATTCACATATGTATCTCTCTATAGTCTACTCTCTTAGCTTGTTGACCTCCGCGCTCGGAGATGAGACGCTCGCCACTGACGTAGCTCTGGCTGATGCTGCGGGCAATGTTGTTGCTACCGTCATTGCTGTGTTGTTTATGCACAAAGTCGGTCGCAAGGGCTTCATGGTTGTCTCGCTTGCGGGCATGACCATCGGCTCCGTTTTCATGGTGATTGGCTCGACCGTCAACGGCGGTATCGTTGGCCTCGTAGTTGCTGCTGGTAAGACAAAATAATGACTAGATCTCCACTGTTACTGATGACTCATCGCAAATTTTTCTCCTACTTAGCCATTCTCTTCACTTTCACCTACAGTATGGGATGTGGTGTTATCCCATGGTTGATTGCTCCCGAACTTCTTCCCCTTCACGCTCTGCCGGCTGGTTCCGCATTGGGCAACACCTCGAACTGGCTGTTCAACTTCGTCATCAACACCGTCTGGCCCCAGATGAACGCCAACCTCGGCAAGTACAGCTTCACTGTCTTCGCCGCCATCAACTTTGTCGGTCTCGTCTTTGTCGTGTTTGCGATGCGTGAGACGACAGGCAAGGATCTTGACCAAACCAACGACGATAAGAAGGCCCCCAATGATGTCGAGTCGTCGGATGCTGGCAACAGCCTCGGCAGCGACCGCAAGGATGACGATCATATCCATCACATTGAGAATAGCCACTAAATAGTGATTATCTATCGTCCTCTCCTTTATTTTAATTCCCCCTCGCGCCTTTCTTATGTGTTTTCTGTATCATAGTTTATACCTATTCTACCCCCCTTTCTTTCTTATCCCCTTTCCCGTCTTTGTATGTAGTGCCCGCGCGTATATTTATTCAAGGAAAAAGGCCAAAAATAGGACAACTTTATTTTCCCCTAGTAGTGGCCAACCACTGCTGAACCCTTGACAGCCATGTTACCTGTGGGATCAGCGACCCAGACATCATAATGGTCGGCATTTTCAGCCGATACCTTTCCCTGGACTTTGATTTCCTCATTGACTACGAGCGGCGAGAGGCAGCGATATTTGAAAGATTGAATGAAACGCGAAGGATCGTGGGATTTGATATGGCGATTGAGTTCGCTGACCATGAGCATAAAGGAGAGTGGACCATGGACGAGACAGCCTGTCATGTCAAA
The DNA here is from genome assembly GCA_013461545.1 of Syncephalastrum contaminatum. Classification (NCBI taxonomy): domain Eukaryota; kingdom Fungi; phylum Mucoromycota; class Mucoromycetes; order Mucorales; family Syncephalastraceae; genus Syncephalastrum; species Syncephalastrum contaminatum. The sequence goes on from VAFG01000221.1 coordinate 398,901, forward strand.
AATGAAAAAATGCGATAGGTTTTGAGTCAGCGCGCTGAGAAGTGAGGCATGACTTTTTTTATCTAATTTGTGTCACGTACCTCTGTGGTTCTCCACCTCAGTTGCATATTTGTTGTCATAGTGGATCAAGTGCGAGTTGAAGGTTAAAGCTGAGAAGCGGAAGAGGGTAATAGGGGTTGGAAGCATGGTGAGGGAAAAGTCAGGCTTGGCAGGCAGTGGTGCCGGAGCCCGCTTCTGTTCCTGTTTCTGTGCATTGGTGTTGTCCTGGTGAGTCGGCTGAACGTAGACCCAGCAACGGGATTCAGTGAGAGCCCAACCCTTGTCGTTGCTGATCCGCTTATCGACCCAGACAAAGACGGAGTCACCACGCCGACCGCCCGGTCGAAACTGAATGTCGCGAATGGTGGACACCATGGTGGCGTTGTCACCCACTTTGAGCTGATTCACCGGATTCCACTCGAGTTCACCGCCCGCCCACATGCGGTGCGTAAAAGGCGCCGGGGGCTTCCAGTCCTGCTCGAAACCATCGGGCGACAAGGAGCTTTCGGGTACGCGCGGCGGGAAATACGCCAAATGCCACGCCGGAGGGAGTTCGGTTCCCAGCGGCGGCAGGTGCGCGTTACGATACATAGCATCGTTCACAGTGTTGCCCAGCAGGTTGAATTGGGAGGGTCCTATCACATCCACCTCTTCCACCTTCTTTGCTCGGATGTTCTCGCGCCAGTGCTCTAGTATCGCAGCCGTCGAGTACAACCGGTGCTGTTGCGGCTGCTCAAGAAGCCCTCGGGAGGCGGCCGCTGCTGTCATGTGGGTCGATCCGACTGCTCTGCGCGTCGCAGCAAGCATAGTACGCGTCGTGTTTAGCATGATATTGAGGTTTAGATAAGGAGGAGGAAGTAAAGAAAAGAGAAAGAGGAAGAAAGGACAAGGAGAAGCACATGATGGTGCTCGGAACTGAGCTTTTTGTCGTTGCACAAATAAGGTATGGGATTTTTTTTCGCAGACGTGCCTTTTGTTAGTCAGTCAAGCTTGTGAAGACGTAAGGACCTCAAAGGGGAGTTTGTCTTGCCTCGCTCCGTATTTTTCCGGGCCGAAGCCAGCTCTCCAGCACATCCTGCTCATCGTCTCCACATCTTCTCTCTTGTCTATCATCGTGAGATGCCTCGTACGACATGATTCAAATAGGTTGTGTCCCCGTTCTTGCTTATCAAAGACCATGACGTACACCCTACATGTATACATAATCTTGCATGAATGAAGAGGGGAATTATACCGCGTTATGGGCGTCGAGCTTTGTTTTTATGCCAAACGTATTACTGCTTTGGAGGCCCACAATGCTGCACCATACAAATAAGCACATAATTGACTTCGGCAGAGTTGAGCAGCAAATCACAAGGTACGTTTATGCAGTCGTATATAATAAACTTCACAATCGGCCCGCGCGGAAAGGGCAGCCGTTTTTTCATCCTTCCCGTGCTATAGGCATCAATGGGAAATTCCTAATGCCACTATATGCTTACAGAACATTCAATCACAATATGTCAGGAGCATACTGACGTATCATCAGAATAACAAGGAAGAGCTATATTTCTTTTTGATCCAGATGTGAATCACCATAAGGGGGAATGTATATGTGGATTATTTGATCCGTATAATAGCGAGGTATAGAGATCTCTAGTGCGTGTGCAAAGACTTTCGCATATACACTTATACGCAGCAGAAAAAGAGAAGCTTAAATGGACCTAAGTGTAATATAGAGAAAGTAAGCCGATGGAAGCAGAGCTACGCGGAGGTGCATATTGGCAACAAGAAATGACACGTATGTACCGTTGCTATTTACTGGCCCAATCTGCCTAAACTAAGCAACAGCTGCCTCACAGCAGTGCCATTCAAAATGTATACCTGTATGAGTAAAATGGACAGAAAATGTGATACACGTATGTAAAAGGAACAATATCAGATGGTAAAAGTGCCTTGTTGACTTTATCCATAGGAAAATAATTTCAAAGCGGAATTGGCGTCGGTGGCAGTGGCTGACTGGCTGACTGGCTGAGGATTCTTTCCCATTGTGCCTTTTCAATCGTACTCGCGTCATGCCCGTTTGTCAGTTCTTTGCAAAGGGAACCTGCAAATATGGCAACAGCTGCAGATTTGAGCATGTCCGTGGTGGACAACAGCAGTTCGGGAAAAGCGCTGATAAATACACGTACGTACTCCACAGTGAACTCTGGAAGATCTCGGACGAGAATTGACTTCGTTTTGTTTTTATTTAATCGTAGCGACCAATCCATACAAAGTGCACTCAAGGATGAACGACCGACGTGGCATCTCAGTGTCTTTGGTCCTGCCAAGGAAGAGCCAAATATGATTGTTGGGACTGACTTGAGTCCTGAAGAGGATCGAATGCAGTATTATCAATGCATGCGAACTACCGGTAACAGTAGTCAATATGTAAGTATCTTTAATAGCCAGAATAACCATATACTCAATCTATTTGAAGGTTACTGCACACGAGCAAGCACTTCAAAGAATGGAAGCACAAGTAAACGCACACTTGAGCAATACACGCGCGGCTATCACCCATTATGATCAACAAAAATCGAAGTCGACCAGCGCTTTCGGTGGCGGTTCCTCCTTTACTCAGTTTGAACCATTCGCAAACAGCGGATATGGAGGCAGTTCTGCTTTCGGCAATACGGGTGGATCAACCTCGGCTTTTGGTGGTGCAGGCGGCGCTCCTGCTTTTGGCGGCGGGGGTGCATCTGCCTTTGGCGGCGCCAAAGCATTTGGTCAACCAGCAACCGGATCCGCCTTTGGAGCAGGAGCAGGAGCAGGAGGAGCTTCCGCTTTTGGGAAACCTTCTGCATTCGGAGGTGGATCAGCCTTTGGGCAAACTTCGTCCCTAGGCGGTGGTGGATCGGCCTTTGGTCAAACATCTGCGCTAGGTGCAGGCGGCTCTGCTTTCGGTCAAACATCCAGCCTCGGTGGCGCTGGAGGCGGCGCCTCTGCCTTTGGAAAACCTTCTGCGTTTGGAGGTGGATCTGCATTTGGACAAACGTCATCCCTGGGTGGTGGTGGAGGATCTGCCTTTGGCCAAACATCTGCGCTAGGTGCAGGCGGCTCTGCTTTCGGTCAAACGTCGAGTCTTGGTAGCACTGCTGGTACTTCGGCATTCGGCAAGCCGTCGACGCTGGGAGCGGGTGGTTCTGCCTTTGGCCAAACCTCTGCACTAGGAGCGAGTGCGCCTGCCTTTGGACAACCTTCCACGATGGGCACGGGTGGCTCCGCATTCGGTCAGACATCCGGTCTGGGAAGTACACCTTCAGCATTCGGCGGTGGTGGGTCTGCGTTTGGTCAAACGTCTTCTCTGGGCGCCTTTGGACAGCAACAGCAACAAGCAAAGCCCGCCTCAGCTGCACTTTCTGCATTCGGAAGCGGCACTACTCCAGCAACAGTATCCATGTCAACATCGGCACCATCACAAACTGGCCCATGTCAGTGCAAGACCAGTGATCCATCTGACCCATACCAGCATGCGGCAGCCTGTCCAGGCATTTCGTTGGCTCAAGATGGTCCAGAGATGAAAGCGTTCTCAGCACCAGCATTTGAATATGGGCATATTCCAGAAGTAGAGCCACCGTTGCAAGTACGATAATTTGCGGTTCTTGTACATATTTCCAGAGATCCCTCAGTAAATACTAAATAATCCCTATGGAGTTTTTTTCAAAAGAAAAAACCATGTTTACCCAATAATATGAAGAAAAAGAGAGGATGTGTCTATCCATGTCGCTTTAAGTGGGTGTGCAAACGTACTATGCAGAAAGTGGGTAGGACGTAATGGAGTTGCCTGGATACAGTTTCCATGGAGTAAGTTCACCCTCCGCAAAAAGTCAAAAGTTCAATTTTCTCTGATTGTCTCTATTTAGTGCTTGACTTGCTTGCCAATACGGGGCAGGAAAGCATGGAAACGCCGATTGAAGTACTACGGATCAACCACAGTGCAATATCCAAAGAGCTCAGCCGATTCCGAGCGTGTGATCCGGAGACGCGGTGCTTTTATTGTCGAGAATGGTCCCAGTATGTTTACAAGAAGCATTTCGTGTGGTCAGCCAAAACCCAGGAGGACGTCGTTGGCTTGGAGCACGAAAAGATCAATGCTGGCAAATACGAAATTGGGATTCTGAATGGGTCAACACCAACAAAGCAAAAAGAACGATCGCGTAAGCTGTCCGAACGATTTGAAAAGCTGCTTGACACGTCGGCAAACAACGCCAATTTCGAAGGCACCGTCACCGAAGACATTGTCTCTGCAAGTCTTCTGTGGCAGACCCTCCCCAGCAACTTATCAGCCGTGCCACCCATATTCGAACCGATCCAATTCAACTCATTTCCGGACGCCATTCCATTGGATGATGATCCACTCGAACCGACCCAGCTGCTCGATCCTCTCATTATCGAACGTCAATCGCTCTGCTTGCCTGCGGAAGGGTTCCACTTGCTCAAGAATCTCACAGGCGACCTGCTCATTTCGCATTCCCATCCCACGTGCGATCATGTCCGTCCCGAGGCACCTTCGCCTGCCGATCTGGAAACCGAGCGACAGATCTACAACGAGGAGCTCGATCGGGTCGTCCAAGGTGCGCTCAGGGACATGGAGAAGGCGCTAGATCACTCTTGGAGGCATTTCACAACTTTTCTGCATGCATTAGCGGGCCTCGAGCGACAGCGCGACGCGTTGATGGGAAAAACGTGCAAAGAACGCGTCGACAAGATGGTGCGTGACCAGAATATACCCCCTTTTCAATCCTACTGGGCAGCACAACTTCCTCAGCTCAAAAAGTCAAAGGATGCCTCGACCGTCGAGAAAGCCATCCAGCATCACCTCAATTGCCTCAGTAAAGGAGCAGAGGCCTTGATTTACGATTTTGCCGTTCCGCGTCTGAATCAACTGCAAAAACTCATACGCGACTTGTGGGATCTCGTCGTACCCACTATACAGCACATGGCAGAACGCATGGCCCTGCATGAAAAGAAAGACAAGCGCACGCTCGATAGCTGTCGCGCCGTGTCTGCCTCTTTAAGCGGTCTCCACCCTGCAGAAGACGTCTCGGAAACTATCGGGCGCATGGAAGCCGACATGTCCGCTCGGCTCGACTTTATCAAGGGCGAGTGTGACGATATCATCGATACTTTGCGCGCAGAATCTAAACCGCATGCCCAAGCCTGGTTGGATCGGATCGGACAACGCGACTTTAAGCGACGCATCAAGCGTATCGAGAATAATTACACTGCTCTCCAAGAATTCTTCAAGAACGAGATATCCGGTGTGTTTCCTGAATCCCTTTTTTGCCGCTTTTGCTTGGTCTGTATCGAGGCATTAATGCAAGAAGGTGAAGTCATGGAAGCAGTGACGATTGAGAAGGAGGTGAAGCGCTTTCTGGAGTCAAACAAGGCTCTCGTGCATCGGCGGCATCATCTGCTCAACGAGTTCGAAGAGGGCATTGAGACGGGTAGGCGAGAACTCTCAGGTGTTCTTGGCAAACTGTTTCTGAAAGAGGGTATGCGAATACAGGGCGAGAATGTCGCTCTAAAACGTCAAAACTCGCTACTGAAGTCCATGGAAACATCGTCGTCCGTCGATATACCGCGTGACACCCTCCAGACCTCAAACAAGAAGAAAAAGAAGAAGAAGAAGAAGAAAGCATCGGCGACTGCAACATCTTCTTCAGTAAGCGACACAACCAACACCAACCTCAACACCACGACTTCCCCTATTCCTACCAGCCCGCGCGGCGACGAGACCAGCAAACCTCCATCCACAGCTGCAATCGAACCGCTTCAAGAAGACGACGACGACGACGGCGACGAGGCATTTGCTGATCCACCTCTTGCAACTCTATTATTACCAACGACTATGGATGATAGCAAGGATCTACCGCCAGCAGCCTTGGCAGAATTAAAATCAGAAGATGTGGAACCGGAGTCTCGTGCACAAACCGTTATTGGATCGCCGGATCGATCAAACGTTTCACTTCCACCTGGTAGTGAAACAAATGAGGAGCTCTTGGCAACTAGCTCAAGCCCGACATCTCAAGCCCGTCCTCATCAACAGCAGCAGCAACACGAGGTCCAGTCGGTCGAGATAGAGGCATCGGAGCACGATGCGAGTGATACGGTCCAGATCGACGACGCGCTACGTAAATTGGATCGTGAGAGCCTAATCGAATTGGTGCGAGCCCTGCAGTGGAAGAATGAGCACCTGACACAAACAGTGGCATCCATGCGTGATGAAATGGCGCACTTATCGCGAAAGTTCGATGAAGCTATGATCGCGTCACAGGAACAGCAACAAAAACAGCAGCAGCAGCAGCAGCAGCAACTCCAGTTTCAGCAGGAGCAACAGCAGCGTGAGCAGCAAATGCAACAGGAACAGCAGCAGCAGCAGCAGCAGCAGCAGCAGCAGCAGCAGCAGCGCCAACCGCCGCGAAGCTTGCCACCCGGCCTCTCCCCTAGCAGTAGCACTTCCAAGATCACGCCCCTTCCAGGTTTCGGTAACCCGGATCTTTTCGCTGGTCTGCGGCAAGAAATGCTCTGGCAGCGCGCCACTCGGTGCACTAATTGCGGGAACCTGAATCACGTGAGCTCTCAATGCGAGGTAAGTTGTTTAGTTGCATACTTAGAAGGGGCCAAGACAACACTTTTTTTTTTAATGGAAGCTCACCGTACATTTTTAAAATTACAGGAACCTTGTTTATATTGTGGTGCGCGAAACCATCTTTCTGAATCATGTCACTACCATTAGAAGCATATTTATCATGTATCATTCTCCCTTTTCCCGCTTCTTCCCCTCTTTCAACGTCTATATCTTGTACATGCAAAAGGAAGAAAAAAGTAATGTTATTGTAATACAAGCAAATTGACCGTTTACTATCGTCAAAACCAGCTATCCACGATATGGTGTGCACGCGTGTGTTTTTATGAGACCAAAACGAGTTGTTATTATTGTACATGCGGGAAAGGAGGAAGGGATGAAGATGACGGAAAAAGGGGCCTGACGAAGATGAAGGGGGATGTACAAGCAGAAAAAAAGGTATCTACAAAGGATGGGAGGGAAGTATAGTTGTAACAGTACTAGCGAAAGTATTATTAACAGCAAGCGTTGTTCTTGGGTGCCGACTTCTTTGGACGCCACCAACCGTCGTTTGTCTCTGAAGAGGAGCGCATAAAGAAAGACGGCGAGCGTGGAGAGGGTGGCGGCGGCAGTGATGGGCCTCTGTGGAGAGTGTGATGGTCATCGACCGGCGACGACGTAACAGGCGAAAGCACGGTAGCCATTCTGCGCTTCCAAGACATACTGAGCGAGGACGGGCGGCGGAGAGAAAAGAGCTTCTTGCTGCTCGAGCTGCTGATGTTGTGGTTGGATGGGGTCGGGGAAGGGGGCGGGGGCAGTAAGGACGAAGACGACGACGACGACGACGAAGTGGGCTCAGCCCGAGCCTTCAGCTTCTGTTCATACTCACGCAGCTGGTAAAGCAGCCCCAGGTTAGGGCTGACGCCAGGCGCGCGGGCCTTAACAAAGCTGTAAGCCTCCTGCATCGGCAAGCCTTTGTGCTTCATGACATAGGCAATGACGACAGTCGCCGACCGTGCGACGCCACACTGACAGTGCACAAGAATGGCCTGGCCTGCACTATGGGCGCGATCAATGATGCGAAGGGCGGTATCGAGCTCGGTCACCAGGTTGTCCTGGTTGTGCTGCCACGGCAGCTTTTTGTAGGCGAGCGGCTGTGCAGCATGGCCTGGGTGGTGGAAGTCGAGAGTACGCAAGCTGGCGGTAGTGGTGGTAGATGCAGTCGAGGCGCGCGAGAGCGACGGGGACGGAATCGAGTCGGTGTCGTCGAAAGGCTGGAACTGATCCTGCTGTGGGTGGTGCACTTCGGCCGCGACGTTGAGCATGCACTGGATCGACAGCTGCCGGAGCTGGTCAAGATCCAACGCGTTTTTCTCTTCGCCCAAATACAGGAACGGAAGAATGCGTGCCGGGCCGTTATCGTAAGGACCTGGCTGCCTGTATTCTGGTGGCATGGATGCGCGGTGGGGTGTGGCGGGTGCAGTGGCCGCGGCCAGGTGGGCCGTGTCGGACAAGCAAAGCGAGAGATTTTTCTGGTTTCGGCGACGGCTCGCGAGCCCGCTTGTGGAAGCCGATGCCGCAAACGAGAATGGCCGCTGAGGTACGGATGCAAGCAAAGGCGTGCTGTGTGTGGCAAGTGGTGGGCTCGACATGCTGTGTGTGTAGGTGCTGTTTTCTGGATGCAAAGGAGAAGGGAAGGGGATGAAGGTTCCGAGAGGAGGGGGGATGGAGGAGGTGAAGAGAAGAAGAAAAATAGGAAGAGAAAGGCGCAAAGAAGCGGGAAAAAGGGACCTTGGTTATAGCTGTGTGTCTTTTGGGGCCTTATTATATAAAAAAAAGTTCTCCAGGTTCGTTCTGTGTCGCATGAATGGGTGGTGCTATCACAAAGAAAGGGCGGGATCACAATCAGGCCCATTAATGAACTGGCCAATCACGGCCGCATTTGCCAAATTGTGTTGTGGCACTCGGCCAACGCAATTATGATGCAGCTCCCAATCTATTAGAGCGCGCTCGCTTTCGCGCCCTTTCTCGCGCACTCACGTAGCTCCAATCTTGGTCATCCATACGGCTTTTCCCCCTTTTGCATAGTAGTTGTTTACGCCAGCATTTACATACACGCGCATGACGTTTCATATTCTGAACAAACATGGGAATGTCAGCACCCGACCCCTCACGTTGATACAACGATTGAAACATCACGCCGGCAGAGAAGTGTTCGAGTTCTGGTGATCACCCCCCGACCGCCGCCCATTTGTCGTTTGCCGCCCGCCCGTCCGCTCGCTCCGTTCGTCCGAACAAGAAAGAAAAACGAAAAATAATATAATAAATGGGACGCGCTTCATTGTGTGTATGTCATCATTAATTCTTGATCACATATGCGCGCCCTTGGCAACCATGTATATACCTTGCATATCCAATATGCCGATATGTTTGTGTGCGTAAATGATGTGTCTTCTGCCATCCCCTGGCTCTAACTGTCGGTACACACGTACAAAACTCAATGCCATATTCTAAACTGTAACATCTTTATTATGCTGCCGACCCGGCCGAGGTTTAATAGTTTGTCCGTACTTCCTTACCAGCCAACCATGGGTCGCTTTATTTAACGGGTCTAGAGAGAAAAAAAAAGTTGCCAGTGGTTCGCGATCCGCGCACCATTCCTGTACCACGAAACCTTCTTTTATTTCGCTATTCTCCCTATCTTTCTTATTAAGCTTCTCCTTGGAAAGAAGTAATAAAGCCGAGGACAACTGCGCCCAATAGAAGGGTAGAGCGTCATGCACAACGCGCCTTTCTTTTCTCACAAATTGACCTGTCAGCGATGGGGTATAGTGGCCTTTTCATTTTCTAGTAAAATGCCAACGCTTTCCTGTTCCCTTTGGAAGTCGATCCATCCGCGCCATAGTAACCCCTTTATTCCTCGACCCCTGTTTCTCTTGTAGTCCTGTTGTAGAGGAAAGCCCAATTAACAGGATCTATTTATAAATGGCCCAATCGTCCTAAAACAGCCTCGATCGTACATTGGGCTCTGTCTAAGGTGTCACAAGCTTTTCTCCATTGGAGACCGCCAAAATAAAATAAAAAAAATTTTGCGTCTTTTTTATACAAGCAAAAACAAATTCCAAGAGTCTATTTACACGAGTTTTGAGCTATCACGGCCTTGAGCAGGATCATTCACATCCACAGAGTTGGGCTCACGGGGTTTGGGCGTGTGGAATTTCTGAGGCAAGCCTTCTTCAGCCTTGTTGTGATATTCGTCGAGGGTCTTGAACCGGCTATCATCGGTGTCATTATCGGCCTTACTATTCATCGGTTTGTCTTCTGCCGCGGGATCCCGAGGAGACATGACATCCGTCAATCTGGTAGATGGATACCATAAAAGGTCAGAACAAACAATCAGCATATAAAAAATTTGCCAACTCACGCTTCGGTCTCAGCTTCACCGGGGTGGCCCCAGCCTTGAACAAACTTCTTCTGGCTCGCGCTATCATTGGTAAAAAAAAAAAAAAAAGAAGAAAAAAA